>JAADWY010000087.1:0-71309 GCA_023336355.1 Pythium dissotocum | reverse complement strand
TCAGCGACGATCGTTTGGACGGCATACAATATAGAGTTCGCACCAAACCGAGGATACAAGTCAAGTGATATCCCGCTTCTCACCACAGCGGAGCGGATACGCTTGTACTTATGGCAGCTTCCTCGTGGTCCGTTTCCACTACCGACTTCGATCCCGATGATCCCAAGCGGGCTCTACGACAGTGAGGTGTTCCTGCTTCGATGGCTGGACGTGATGGACATCCGTCGCGAGAATCTACCAAACTCCCAGACTCTGGAGCGTGCACAGAAGCTTTGCTTCTATGTATTCCACACGCACGGAGAAGTGAACGATTCCAGCGATCCGAGCAACAAGGACCGTGTAGTGAAGGAAGCCGACTACCAGGGCAAGGTCGCTGAATTTGTGTCGGCTGTCAAGACAATGTGCGGCCACGACAAAGGCCGCTTCACGCTGTGGTTCCTGCGGAACATCTACGAAGAGCCATCGTTCTTCCGTTTTTCGGAGCTCGGCGGCGTCGAGCAGATCGTCCGCCTGGTGTGTCTCGTGCTGGAGATCGTCGATATCCTCGCGCTGCTGGAAGTGTTGATCTTCTTCTTGCGTCGCTCGCCATCGTTCCTGGTCAAGACCGTCGTTCTGGCGTTCATTGAACGCCATGAGATCGCGTTTTGCGTGGCGGAACAAATCCCACTCCTCATCCAAACGTTCATTGACCGTTTCAAGGGACTCGAGAAGCTGGCCGACGACAAGACGGGAAGCATCGCGAAGTTCTTCTGCAAGCTGTTCAACTCGCACTCGAAGAAAATTGGAACTCCTGATTTGCCTATCGCACTGATTCGCGCTCTTGCAGAAACTGCGCGCAAGAATAATCAAGAAGGGAGCCAGAAGAAGGAGCTGTCGCTTGAGACGACCAATCCGATCGTTCGAATCCCGCCTGCACGCGAGCCCACGCCGCCTGAAGTCAAGAGCGCGTTATCTCGTTCATTTAAGGTGTTGCAAGCGCGATCATTTTCGGATGGCACGACGGATACTGGCAAGGTAGGCGTTAGTACGCCACTGGCGAGTCCCGATAGCCAGGGCAGCCAGCCGAGTGCAAACGAGCCTGCGTATGAGGCGCCTCTCTACTCTACGCTTGTGTGGAACGAAGTCGTCACGGAGGCAAACGATTCGGCTGAGAAGAAGAGTCGTGATGGCGCGATCGACTTTGCTGCGACGGCTATCAACATGAGCATGAGCACGTCCGTCGGTGCGACGAATGCGAATGCAACGCGTGAGCGTCGCAACCCGAACTACGTCTTCGTGCTACGCGTCGTGCTCAGTGAGATCATGGACAAGTGGATGGCGAGTATGGCAGCTCACGTGAAGCTCAACTACCGACGCCCCATGATGACCCCGCAGTATGTGCATCGGTGTGTGCGCTTGATTCGTGAGATCGTCGATCAGCATCCTGATGGCGACGAGTTCCAGACGAAGTTTTCGGATGCCCTCCTTGTGTGGTTGCAGAAAGAAGTCATTCCGGCTTTTGCAGGCACTGAGACGCAGAAGCGGGTGAAAAATCCGTTCGTGCGCGTGGAAGTGGAGAACGGCAAGGAAGCGTTCATGCTGAACCAGAAAGGGCGGCTCGACAGACTGCAGTACGGTCTGAAGGCATTTATCGTATCCCTTGTGATCCACAAGGTGTTGGACCTCTCGCAAGTGTTGCGACTCGTGCTCTCCCCGCTCTTTCCTCGAGTTCGACGCGGAGGAGCACGCGACCCGCCACCGAGTTTGCCGAGTCAGTTGCTCGCGATGGCGCTCGTCTATCAGTTGTTCTCTGAGCCGCCTCAGTATATCATCGTCGAGCAGCTCAAACAGGTGATGTTCGACGAGCCTATGGTGAGTATTATTGCTTTTTCGTGAGCGTAGTCGCCTCATGTGACTGACTGAGCATTGTTATCTTTTTTCAACAGACCAAGTACCATCTCCGCTTTATGCGCAGCCAAATGCCGGCGTCGTTGATGTTCCCACTGGTGCATCTACTTTGTCAGATTTCGTACCAAATGGAAGAGAACTCTACGCTGCGCAGACGAGAAGAGCGCGGCAACATCGCAAGTGCCGCGTTATTCAACCTCACGGCGGACGGGATCGTGCGTGAGATTATTTTCCATGACTCGAAGGAGGCGCGTGAGAAGCATATCCAGCCTGTGCTCAACAAGAAGCCGTGGCACATGGCGGTTCTCATGACGCATTTCTTCCGCCCGCCACACGCTCCCGCAGAAGATGCGCCGAACCAAGTTCAAGTGCTCAAGGTGGACCAGATCGTGGACCAGATGAGCGTGTGGTCACTCAACCGTGGCGGCTCGATCTACTTGGATCTCCAGCTATTCCGTCAGCAGCAGAAAGCGGCACCGAAGTCGACTCGACGCCAAGCGACCAAGAGACGAGCTTCGGCGACTAAGAGTTCTACACAACAGAACAAGCGACGCAAGCACGCACACACGAACGGATCCGCATCACACAGCCAGGAGATGGAGACGACTGTCGGGGGTTTCATGGACGCGCGGTCGTCGGATGATGAAGACGCAGTCGAGTTGGAGTTTGAAGAAACAACCAGCGCGACAGAGACGCTGGCGAACATGATCGTGTTGCGAACCCTGCGCAAGAGTTCGCGGCCGGCGTCATTGCAAAGCGCCACTGCGCTTTGCTCCGTGTCTCGCATCACAATGCCGCATCTGTCGCAACCGCGCAGTAGCACTATCGATGACGGAACTCCTGCTGAACTCGCAGTTCACATCGCGCACGCGTCCGCTGCCCATAGCCATCACCATCATGCGAGCGAGCCGTCCGAAGTCGAGAAGCTGGCTGTCACGCAGGTTCAAGAAGCGCAAGAAGCAGCGATCGCGTCGCTGTACGCCGCCACCATCAGCAGCATTTCGCGTCGCACGATGGGAGCTGTGATTGCCAAGATGCTGCAAATGCTCGAAGATGATGCCAAGTGGCCACCAGCTGAGAAGCAGACTGTGCCCAAGATGAACGGTACCGTCGTGCGTCTCGTGAGCAGCGTGATGTGCACACAGCCAGGGTCCGCGTTCTTGCCGAAGTACATGATGTCTGTGGCCATGCAGCTGGAAAAGCTCTACGAAGCCTGTGCCAGTTGCGATGCTCAGGCCAGTGCGGCGGACACGTTGGACGACTTGGTTCTTCGACGCCTGAGACGCAAGCTCGCGGTCCGACTTCAGCTGGTTGCAGTAATCGGCCAAAGCAAGCACGTCGCTCCGACAATCTGCTACCGGAATCGAATCGTGAAGGCGCTGTTCTTCTTGCTGGCTACTTCCGCAGTGAGTCGTGGCCCTGGGCTCTCACTGTTCGGGTGGATTTTGGATTTGATTCCGCACGTGCGCGCTTCGCTTTTGCAGGAGAAGCAATCGGTACGTAACTCGTGATATGCCTCGTGTGATATTGGAAACGTGAAGACTGACCATTTCTCTGTGTTTGTTGTGGATACAGGAGCTAGTGGCATCGTTAAACTTGCCGTATGAGCTCAAGCGACGAGTGTGGACGCTGTTCCCGAAACCAACGAACGGGGCCGAGGCCGTGCCAGTCCGCGACGGCAAGACGAGCGCGTCGATGCTGACTGATCCGTGGGGGCTTCTGGAGCACGTGGCTTCGCTGCCAAGTGACGACGTCGTCGCGACGCCGCTGGTCGTGCAGCCCAAGCGTCGGCGAGTGTTCCGATGTGTTTGAGAAGGAAGGAGAAGAAGCAAGTGGTGAGTGTGTACCTGTGAGAGGTGGGTGGGTTCTAGACAAGCGACAAGCAACGAGTTGTGGAAAAATGTAAACGCTATTTAAGATACAGTGGACCTACTTCCGACCAGTTCGACCCACGCTGTGCGTTGCTGCGAATAGGTTTTTGACTCTGCATCGTCGACTAGCATCCACTCGCTATTCATCGGAGCCATCGTCGTCGTCGAGTCCGACCCAGGACTCGAAGGCCATGAGGAATTCCTTGAAGTGGATCGAGCCGTCGTGGTTCCAGTCCATCTCGTTAAAGCGGCGCTCCCAGATCTCGCCGTTCATGGAGCTGGCCGACGTCTCCCGCATCACCGTCGGCTTCTCCCGATGGATCGTGGACGTCTTCTTTGTGGGCGAGTGGAGCGTCGTGGACGAGTTCAGGCGCGACGCCATCTCATCTCTGACCAAGGTAAAGCAAGCACACGAGTCAAAATCGACAAGCTCCGTTTTGAGAAAGTACACCCGACCATACCGATTGATTTGGCCGTTGCCGTCGACGTCGAACCACATGAACGCATCGACCGCGAGCTGAAAGGCGACGCGCAGCTTATTGCCTTCTCCAAACAGCATGGTCGATGGCGGCGCTACAGGCTGCGACTCCTTTCCACTCCTAAAAGGCAAGAGCCATCGAGACAGTGAGTCTCAGTCCATAAATCTGATGTGGTGGATGAAGAAATCACGTACATTGGCGCGTAGAAGATGCTCAGGCGGTGGCTCTCGAGCGACGGGATTTTCTGAGGACAAACCAATTAGAAGTCAGTACGAGAGTCGCCTCAACACTCAAACGAAATGCAACGCACGTGAAGCACGAATCCAATGGCGAGGCAGACGAGAAACTCCTTGAAGTTGAGTCGTCCGTTCTCGAGCATATCGGACTCTTGGAACACTTGGCCCATCTCTTCCTTGGAAAAGTTGACGCCAAGCCGATCGAAGGCCTCTTCCATGTCGGCGTACACGATGTAGCCTTTCTTGTCCTTGTCGAGCTCCTCGAACGTCGAGCGCACGCTGTTGAACGCCTGCGCCACGAGTGGGAACTTGAGCATTATGCGTGTGAACGGGTCATGGTGGCTACCATATACACGGACAACTCATTAGTCAGCGTCAAGCGACGATAACTAGAGGCGTTCTGTGTGCGTACATGTCCTTGTCTTCCGCCAGGCGCTTCTTCTTCAGCTCCTTGAGCGCGTTCGTGATCCTACAGACATCACAACGCCCATGAGCCGAGTAGAATCCAATACACCAATCCACTACATGCTACGCACTTGATATCCAATGGCGTCAGTGTGCTGGAGGTCGTGGCGACCGTCGCGCTTCCGGCGCCGTCGTGCGGGCGGATGGTCGCGATGGAGAGCTTCCCGAACGACGAGCTGTGCTCGCTGTCGCGCGACGCCGCCAGCGACGCGTGCGTGGGGCCGGCGGGCGTGGCGGCGCTCTCATACTGCGTGGACGTCACGGGCACCGAGTTCTTCGTGCCCATTCTTCTCTCGTGGTGATTCTCTGATGGGGTGTGGATGCTCAAGTGTGGTGGCGAATGTGTATTACTCGTCCTCGTGCTGAGTCCGAGTTGCTGCAGCTCTTCAAGATTGGCCGTGAGACAAAACGCGAGACTGTCGTTTCGGCTGTAGTCCAATAATAGCCAATCAGTACAGTACTAGATTGTTTTAAGCCAATCATGCAACGTTTACGTGGTACACATACCAAAGTTAACTTGTGGTTACCCGACAAAACCTGGGACAGTGAACGAAGAGGAAAATGACCAAGCCAAAGGTGCCGAAGGAGCCCAAGGACGACGCGGCGGCCGGAGGGGAGACCGTCTCCAAGCGGAAAGGAAGCGATGTTGGAGCCGATGGCAAGAAGAAGGCGCCTGCCAAGCCTCGCAAGCGCAAGATCAGTGACGCGGGCGTGACGACGAAGAGCGGCACCGCGCCGTCCAAGAAGGCAGCGACCGAGGACAGCAAGGCCGACAAGGGAGCTGAAAAGGCCGTTACAGGAAGCGGCGCAACGACTGTGGACCCACAGGTGGCCGCTGCAGCAGCAATCAAGCCGTTCGTGAAGGGCGAGCTCACAGACAGCAGTACGTTGTTTGGTTTTCTGTGTGTCCGCTGTCGAAAATGGCTACTGACGGAGCTGTTTGTGCGATTGTGATCAGTTAAGCACATGATGTTCGGGTTTGGCGACGAAGCTGAGCCCATGGGTGAGACGGCAGAGCTCATGGAAGACTTGGTGGTCGAGTACGTCGGCAGCGTGGTGCGTTTGATTCGCATAACTTTGCTGCTGTATTTTTCACTGGTGCTGATGTTACTTCTGCCATTTGATTGATTAGACAAAGAAGGCCATGGAGCTCGCGCAGATCAAGGGCAAGCTGGACCCCGAGTGCTTCACGTTCCTCATCAGCAAAGACGCCGAGCTGTACGAGCGCATCAACGAGCTGCTGCGAGCGAACGACGAATTCCGCGCCGTTCTCAACAGCGGCTTCGACCCGAGCGACGAGAAGATGTACTAATACAAACTGTGACTGGAATCTCTAAATTGTCTTTATGCCAGTCGCCATCCAGTCAGGTCAGGTCACCCACGAAGCTCGTCAGCGTGAGGCTAATTAATTCATTCCCACCGAACCGAACCGTGTTCTGAGAACACTCATTGGTGTCTATGTAGTGTGTACCACATCGTTTTCGTTGTCATTTTAGTCAATTTCATGTGGTTCACCTGAATTAGAACGTGTTGCCGCCACCACGCTGCTGACGGCAACACACAACACTCAACAGAACACGCCTCACTCAGTCAGTCACACTGTGCCTAAGGTCAAGCAGCTGGTGGCCCAATCGGATGAGTCCATTGGGAACTCAACTCAGACACCTCCACTTTGGCAGACGATGGTGTCGTGGTCGGTGGGCGGAAGCTCAGCGGAAGGGGAGGGGGATGCGCAGCAGTCGGCGCTGCCTGGACCCGCAAACGCAACCGAGGCGGAAGCACTGTGGCTACGCGCTGACCATCCCAAGCGAAGCCACCAAGACGGCGAGTCGTCTCTGGTAGCTGCTGCCCACGGCGAGGGGCTCTCGCGCCACGGACAGAAGCGGCGGCGCGTGACCGTGACCGCGGCGGCGTCGGCGCTGCCTTGCGACGCGGAACTGCGAGCCAGACCGCAAACCATGAGCGTCGCGCTGTTTGATGATCCTGAAGAAGCAGGCGCGGCAGTCGTGGATGAGTCGCCACATGAAGACGTTGATATGGGCACTCCAACGGCCGCGAACACGAAGAATGCGAGCTGGAGTGATGCAAGCGTGACGCGTAACGACGAAGACGTGGACTGCAAATGGGACAGGATACGAGGGTCTTTGCAAGAAGCAGCTTCAGGGCGGCGGCAGACAGATGAGGACGACGCGCATACGCCACCGCCCATGGCCCATGGCGTGGAGCTGCTCGCGTTTTGTGAATATGTACGTGCGCTGGCTTTCTTCCATGGATACGCGTTCTGTATCGTAAACCGCCCTCTCATACGCCACCTCTTGTTAATTCCGTACCCGCAGAACGACGCTGATATTGACAGTCTCGAGATCCTCCCGAGCCAGGATTATGGCGGCGGCATTTCGGAGGATGAAGGCCAGGCAGTGACCAGCGAGCCCGCCGTGCGGTCAGCTCAGGTGGATGCATCTCCGTGGCAGGATTTCCGAGATGGTGCGTGTGCTGGAATCGAGTGTTTTGTGGAATATCGAAGTGCTGATGGATTCTTTGATTGTTTTAGGCACTCAGCAGTATGAAGAAGAGGCATCGGAGGTTTTTGACAGTGAGTGGATTCGTCCAACATCTTGGACAACTTGCCTCTCTCTAGTCGGAAGCTGACGAAATCTTGCTGTCGTAGATGTTATTTGTGCGCCACGATCGGTTCCTCCACCAGCTCCACAAGTGGCCACGCCCTCGCGGAGGGCTTCGGTCGACCTTGACGACATGTATGAGAGCGAGTCGGAGTTGAGCGGTTAGTGTTTCTTCAGTTGAAGAGTTCGCTGTTTGTTTTGGCTCAGTCACGCTCACACTCTTGTCTTGTTACCATCACAGACGGCTTCGAAGTGTCGTTGTCGTTCGCCCCCGTCGTGCCCGAGCCTCCTACTTCCAAGGCTTCATCGACTACCGCTCCCCTCCACGCTCATAGTGATGCACCGCGTCCTTCCTCTGCGAGCAGCTCACGGTCAGACAGCTCCTCTCACCAGTGGCATGCTCGGCTATCAGTGAAGCGGGATTGCTCGTTCATCGACTGCACCAATACGAAGAAACTGCCCCGTGTCGAGGCCCGCGTGGAGGAATTGTCCGAGTCTGGCGACGAGTTCGGCGAGAAACGTAAGCTCGTGGACAGGGTCGACGAGGACAGCAGAAGTAACCGATCGACGTCCTCGAAACCATCGACATCCGCAGCCACAGCCACTTCCGCACCTACGACAGAGGCGCTAAAGACCGAGTCAAGCGTACCAGACGGCTTCTGCCCTCGTAAGAAGAAGCGACGCAAAGTGCGACAGCTTCCGCTCGACGCCTTTCTCACCAGCGCCTCCTAGGCGACCAACCTCGTACCATAGAGCTACACTGTATAGTCCCCACGGCGTGATCCCCACCACGCTCCCTCTCCATTAAGTTAACCAAACACCCATTGGCCTGGTCA
Source organism: Pythium dissotocum (assembly GCA_023336355.1). Lineage (NCBI taxonomy): Eukaryota > Oomycota > Peronosporomycetes > Pythiales > Pythiaceae > Pythium > Pythium dissotocum. Next base: position 62,914 of record JAADWY010000087.1, on the reverse strand, counting down.
TCGACCGGCAGAATGCATGCTTCAGTTTGTGTTGGTTGGGCACCATTCCGGCATTCTTCGCCATTTTACTGCCTCTCCCTGTGTATTTTCATACTGGCATCGACGTCTTTTTGACTTGGAATTTGTATGTTCAAAGGCGCGGCAAGTTGACTGGCGAAGGCTTTTGGCGGGAAGAGTGACAATCGCACTTAAGCGGATTCTTCCTCCTCATCTCTCCCCGCGTTTTTGATCCATCGGGTTGACAAGCTACCCACCCACGACGCACTCGAAGACCTCGCCCACTCCACAAAGCGACGAACCGGCAGCGGAATCCTCCGCTCTCTACAGCTCCAGACAGCGACAGCCCCCTCCACGCAGAGCGCGCCTGCATCTCCTCAGACCAGCAGCTCCCTCCTGCAGCCGCAACCAGCTCATCCACAATGGCCTACGTCACGCTCACCAACATCACCGTGCTGGACAACCCGACGGCGTTCACCAACCCGTTCCAGTTCGAAGTCACCTTCGAGTGCGCGCACGCGCTGGAAGATGGTGCGTTTTGCCTTACTGTAGCCGCTGAATGTGGCGTGACGACGTTGTTTCGTTTGCTGACTTGAGCGAATGCGCGTAGACTTGGAGTGGAAGATCACGTACGTCGGCAGCGCCGAGGACGAGAGCCGCGACCAAGTGCTCGAAGAAGTGCTCGTGGGCCCCGTGCCAGTGGGTACGAACAAGTTTGTCTTCCAGGTATGCAAGGCTACTTACTGTCTGTGCTTATGTTTGCGGAGTATCGAATACTCATGCGCTCTACGCTGTTTGTTGTGACCACAGTCGGACCCTGCCAACCCGGACCTCATCCCGGAGGAAGACAAGATCGGCGTGACGGTCGTGCTGGTAACGTGCTCGTACCGCAGCCGTGAGTTCGTGCGCGTTGGATACTACGTGAACAACGACTACGCGGATCCGTTCCTGCTCGAGAACCCACCCCCGCGCGTGGATGTGTCCAAGCTCCAGCGCAACATCCTCGCCGACAAGCCTCGCGTTACGCGCTTCCCTATTGACTGGTCGCCGGCTGCTAGCCAGGAGAACTTCATGAGCGAAGAGGGTGCGAACAGCGGCAACTTTGTGGACGACGACGACCTGGTCAAGGCCGCCGCGCAGCTCGACCACAACTACACAGACATTGTCATCGACAACAACCAGCCGCAGTTTGACGGCATGCACGACGATGTAGACCTCGACGGCGGTGACGAGTCTGCCGAGGGTGACGACGACGTGGACTCGGACGGCGACCAGGATATGGATGACGACGAGGAGATCGATCTCGACGACGAGTTGTGAAGCGCTTGTGGGCGAGCCTCAGTGGATCGCAAGGCTCTCTAGGTCTGTATTTATAGAGAAAACACCGGCACGGTGGACATGTCCGTCTGCCTGCCTGCCTGATTGAGTGATACGTAGTGTCGTCGCGTCCTCATCACTGCTTTCACTACCTCCATACAATAACGTTAGTCAAATAAAAAAGCAAAACCATCAAAACGAACCCCAAATACCAGGAGCTGAACATGTCGATCTTCATCAAGGAAGGCCAATGAGAGGAAAGTCTAGATATCTATTCGACCTGGTAATTACTGTAAGCGATGCAGTCAATATGAATGGGTACTATTCAAGTCCCAGAGTCTCGCTTAACGCAGCTTGAACTCGTGGGTCTTGTTGTACGTGCCGTTGGCGCCGTCAAAGCGCACTTCAATGTCAATGTCCAAGTCGCGAGGGTTCTTCGCGTTCGGCGTGCACGTGATCTCGCCCTCGATCACTTCGCCCGATGCACAGGCCAGTTCGCTGTCGAGGTAGAACACGGTCTGCTTCCAGTGCGTGTACTCGGCGTTTGGGCCCGTGGAGAACGCGAGCTTCTTGTGGGTGGCACGGAACGTGCAGTCAAAGTACGCGACTAGCGCGTGGCAAAAGTCCTGACGGAACGTCGTGATGCGGAACGGCGACTTGAACGTGAGCTGCTCCTTCGTGACCTTGGTAAGGTCGATGTCTAGGATCGGGCACACATCCGAGAGCAGCGCATCGCCGTTGACCGTGTCCACGAGCGGCTCCACCTTGGCGATCTCCTTGATGCAGCTCATGTCGAAGCCGTAAACGTTGTCCCAGACTGTATCAGCAACCACAAACAAACCCATTAGTAAACTGCGCCTCTCATCACACAGACAAGGGAACAGGAAAGTACGTACAGTCCAGCTTCTCAGCACGGTACTCGCCGTCTTCGATCGCGCCGATGTAGAGCACGGCGTGGTCCGGGAACATGAGTCCGCCCTCGACGAGGTACTTGTCGCGCGCGTAGATGACCGTGTCGAGCATCGACTCGTACAGCAGGAAGTAGCCCATCCACTCCGAGATGATGATGTCGACCTTGTCCACAGGCAGCGTGAGCTCCTCCATCTTGCCCTGGATGAGTGTGATCTTCTCGGCGAAGCCGTTGGTCTTGACGATCTCGCGCGCCTGCGTGAGGATGCCCGAGCAGTCGACGCCGTACACGTGCTTGGCACCGGCCTTGGCGGCGAACATGGACAGAATGCCCGTGCCGCAGCCCACGTCCAGCACGATCTTGTCCTTGAATAGGTGCTTGCTCTGCATGATGGCGTTCATATACGCCTTGGTGCGCACAGTATCCTTGAGCATCTCTTCGTGGATGCCGAAGTGCGAGTACGAGTCGAAGTAGTAGTCCTTGCTGGTCATCTCCTGCAGCGACGGAGGAGCAGCGGCAGCGGCCGTGGTAGGCGCTGGTGGTGGGGTCGGAGTCGCCATGGTCGTGGAGTGTGGAGACGCGTGGGTTTTACGGGAATGAGTCTCAAGAGCTCACCAGCTCAACAGCTCTTCGGCACTTGGATCGACAAGTCTTGGGGCAAATGGATTGGTCGCGAGTGAAACACGCGTGACACCGTTCGAGTTACGAACCGCTTAACGGGTAGAGAGTGATGGTCGCGTCAGTGATTGGTGCACACAGAAACCAGCAGCTCAAGAGGCACATGATGGGCGGCGAAACATGCCGTCCGAAAATGGAGGTGGACACACGCGTAGCGTATCTAACGGATGACATGGGCTCGGACGACGAAGCTAGTGGTCAAAAGGAGGCCTGGTGTCTGTACACTAGAGAGTTCTGCTCGAGGAGACGGCCCCAGGAATGGGATTTGAGTAGAAAAACCGTGCATGAATGGATCGGAAGACGACTCGGCGCACTTGCTTTTTTTTGCTTCCCATTGAATTATCAGAGTTTATTCTGGACAACCTAAGAAGACAACGCGCATGCGATTGCGGCTGCTTCCAGCGGTAATGAAAAAGACCGAACGCTCGCCGCGTCAACGTCGCTAGACGAAGTTCCTTCCTCTCCATGACTGAGTAGCCAGAAGCAACCCGTTTCCCCATCTCATGTGCCGAAGACGACAGCAGTGGCATTCAGCGCTTAGATGGCACCACGGTTGCCGGTCTTCTTCTGCGCACGAGGAGCAGCACCGCCCTTGGCGAAGTTCTGCTTGACGCCAGTGACCTTGTCGGCCTTCTTGGTCTTGCTGCGCTCCTTGGCCTCCTTGAGGGCGGCGTCGCGGGCGGCGGCACGCACAGTTGGCTTCTGGTTGCGCTTCTTGCGGATGTCCTCGGCCGAGGTACCGACAATGGCCTTCTGGACCTTGGCGGTCTTGCGGGTGCGGCGACGCGACACCTCCTCGACCTTGATCTTCTTGTTCATGCGGCGCCAGCCAAGGGTCCACACGATCTTGGTGGCCTTCTTGCGCTGCAGGAAGAGCGACTTGCTCTTGCGGTTCAGGAACGTGTAGGTCGAGCCATCACGACGGATGAAACGCGAGCCGTGGCCCGGGTAGATGCGGCCTTCGCTGAACGAGCAGACTTCGGTCCTGTGGTTCGATCATACACGTCGTCAATATTCCTGTCTTTACTTGTTTCGGAAGACCGTAGCTCCTGGGTGGTGGGGGATGGGTGAGGCTGGCGCGACGAGGTCGGATAAAAAAGTTGCGCTCGATAATGTCGATGGTAATATTCCACGTAGCCAACGGCAGACACGATTCCACCACATATACTGGAACTGCATCTGTCCTCCGTCAATCGCGTTTACAGGTAGGTGCCGCGAAGAGATACCGCCGGTCATTGATCGCAATAGTTGGTCCGCATCTATCCACGCGATATCGTCGGCATTGTAGATCCGATGAGGATAATTCCCACACGGGCCAGCGCGCGATCATCTCGTCTATAAGATACTCGTGTTCGCGTACCGCCCATCACCACTACCAAGGAGCCACGCAAGCCCATAAGCTACGTACTTGATCACCATGTTGCCTTCTTCTTCTTGGGAAAATGCAAGCCGTAGGAATCAATGGAACGCGGTTGGTGGGGTTTGTACTTCAGACCACCAATGTTACTTCAGAGCCCCCAAACCACTGATCCACTGGTTGGAACGCGTGTTACTTCACCAACCACTTGAAAACCCAATCACCCATTTGCCTCGGTTACTGCATATTTGCTTTGTATCAGTTAACAGAGGACTGAGCGGTTCAGAGCTACCCGTACCGGTTACGGTTCGAAAGAAACGGCCGATATGTGGACCACATAGAACTAGGCACTCCTTTTGACCCTCATGGGGCACTCAGTTGATCCCAGTTGAAGCAAGGAGCCGCTCATCAGGCGAATGAAGATGCGGGGAATCCAAGCCATCGTGCGCGCCGTTCGCACGCAGCGCCAAGCCGCTACACTGATCAGCAGGCCGGCTTTCATAGCCACGCGCTCAATTTCAGTGCAGGATTCGCTGTACGCGCAGACGCACACGACACCGGACGTGATCAACTTCGGCCTCGGCCAGCCGTCCAAGTCTCTGCTGCCACTGGACCTCTTCCAGCAGGCAGCTACGCAACGCTTCCATCCGAGTCAAGACGCGGCCTTGCTGCAGTATGGCGCTGGAAAGGGTTACAGCGGCTTTCACCAGGCACTCGCGGCGTTTTTGACGGGTACGACTTGCAGTCGATTGCAATGAATGGGTGACGACGACGAGACTGATGATTAGAATCCTCCTTCAGATGCGTACGCTCGTGACGTTGCAGCAGACGCGCTTATGGTCACTGCAGGCAACTCCCAAGCGATCTCCCACGCTGCGACGGTGCTTTCGCAGGACACGAAACGCCGTGCGTTTGTTGAACAACCGACGTACTTTCTCGGGTTCGAGATCTTCAAAGAGCTCGGGCTGAGCCTCGAGTCGGTGCAAGTCGACAAGGATGGACTCGACGTACGCTGCCGTGTATGGGTATCTTCTCACTTCTATCGCATATTGCTCACATGTGTTGGTATTGCGTGAATAGGTCGATGCGTTGGAGCAGAAGCTACGCGCTGGCGACGTCCCGTCGTTCCTGTACACTATCCCGTTCTACCACAACCCGACAGGCGCTGTGCTTCCAGGCGATCGATGCAAGCGGCTCGTGGAACTCGCGCGTCAGTATGACTTCAACATCATCTCCGACGAGCCATACAATCTATTGGGGTTCTCTGGCAAGAACCACCGCTCACTCGCGTCGTTTGACACCACCGGTCGGGTGGTCTCGCTTGGCAGCTTCTCCAAGATCCTAGCTCCTGGGCTTCGTCTCGGTGAGTAACGAGTCATCATGCTCCTTTGAGCTACGTGGACATCAGCTGACCCGTTCATAACCGCCAGGTTGGGTGCACAGTCAGCCTTCTACTATTGAAAAGCTCGCAGCGTTGGGTCCCATTAGAAGCGGCGGTGGACAGAACCCTCTGACTGCCTCGCTCGTCCACACCAGTGAGTTCCTCTCGTGATTTCACGGCGTTTTGCTTGAGGGATCAACTAATCAATTCATGTTGTCGGCAGTCCTGGATGAGAACCAACTGGGCCCGCACATCGCGAAGCTCCAGACGACGTTCGCTCGCCGCAAGCGCATAATGTGCGATGCTCTACGTGAGTTGTGTCCAGACTGCACGTTTCGGGAGCCTGATGGAGGCTACTTCGTCTGGGTGAAGTTGCCAGTCGGCATAAGCGTCGACGCGCTGTACGACGAGGCGGTCGCTCGCCACGGCGTTGCATTCACGCCAGGCCCTCGCTGCATGCTTCCAGCATCATCGACTGATCATTCGCCTGCGTCGCCTCCTCAGCATATCCGCCTGTCATTCGCATTCTACGACGACGACGAGATCCGCGAAGGCAGCCAGCGACTCGCCAACGCAATCAAGGCAATGAGAACCAAGTAAAGCAGCCACGGCTGCGGCCAATCTCCATGCAGTAAAGAGTAGACCACTGGATTCCCTCTCAGTGCACAGTGTCGTGAAGTGTTCTGACGTCACTGAGATGATGACGAGTCTTCACTGAACGCCCTTCCGTATCCTCGGGGAATCTGTGAGCAGCGCCTTCATCCACAGTCGTCGACAGCGATGATGTCACAGATAGGCGTTGCGTTGCCGTGGTCGAGCCTCCGCCAAGCAGCCTGTGCTGCTTGGACTGCGTCATTCCTTTCAGAAACGGGAGAAACCCTACCCCAAGTAGCTCTTCACAGTGATGACGCAGCGGGATCTTCTTTTTGGCATTGACTTGGCTTCAGTATGTGGAAACCGTGGAATGCCGTGTGGACCACACGCGCATTCTTTTGGGTGATGACGCGCTTCAGTCGCAGGATCCCGGTGTGCTGCTTGCTGCCTTTCCTGTTTGTTGGCACCGCATCCACACTGTGGCTGCACGTCGAGTTTTGCGCCGCCCACAAGCAGTCCAACGAGGTACGGTACACTCTGTCTGTCGTGGTGTCTACGGCCACGTCCACGTCAGCGGCGCAGCGCGGTGTTTGCGTTGCTGTCCGCTGCTGGTCGGATCCGCTGCCGCGGAGCCATGCGATCCACTCACTTCCGTTATTTATTCGTCCTGCAGCCCACCGGAAGCGGATCGGCATTGCCTCGCATCGTATCCAAGCAGTCACAGTGTCTACTACTGTAGAGAATGGTGACCAAGAAGTCCAAAAACCCACTCGTGGCGACGACTGCCGGCGCCGTCGCGGGCGGCATCGAGACGCTCGTGATCTGGCCAATGGAAATGATTAAGACCAACATGCAGCTGGGCACGATGAAGCAGCACTACCAGGGCATGCTGGGCGGCTTCCGCTACCACATCCGCACGGACGGTGTGCTCTCGCTGTATCGCGGGCTCGCTCCTGTGCTCATCGGCTCGATCCCGAAGGCGGGCATCCGCTTCGGCGCGTTTGATTTCTTCAAGAACCGCCTTGCGGGACCGAATGGCGAGACGCCATTGCGCAATCTCGCGGCGGGTATGGCTGCTGGCGCGATTGAAGCCACGCTGGCCACCACGCCGGTATGTTGATGCAATTGCGCTTCTCAGGCGAGTTGATACGAAATGGTGATGCTGATGTTTGCTTGCTGTGTGGTGCCACAACCAGATCGAGACGCTCAAGACCAAGCTCATCGGTGCGAATGCTGGCATGTGGCAAGGTATCAAGATGATCCTGGCGAAGGAAGGCATCCGCGGTATGTACCAGGGACTCTTCGCCACGATCCTCAAGCAGTCCAGCAACCAGGGCCTGCGGTTCATGTGGTTCACCGAGTACAAGCGCCGCATCTCCCCCGAAGTGCTGGAGCGCCACAGCCTCATCAAGGACGCCAAGCACATGACCCACACGCAGCACGCTGCCTACAGTCTGGTCGGTGGTATCTCCGCTGGTATCTTCAGCGTATTCGGCAACAACCGTACGTTGATATTGGTAGCTTCATGATTGGCTGGATCAGCGGACTGATTGGTGTGTATATCTTTTGGGATCAGCCTTCGACGTGGTCAAGACGCGTATGCAGGGTCTGGACGCCGCCAAGTACAAGAGCACGCTCGACTGCGTGCAGCAAATGCTCCGCAAGGAGGGCTTCATGGTGTTCTACTCAGGAGTCGTGCCTCGCCTGGGTCGTGTGATCCCAGGCCAGGGCGTGATCTTCATGACGTACGATGCCGTCACGCGCGCCGTGTCCGCATACCTGGACAACAAGGAGCAGTAGACAGAGACATAGTATCAGGTCGCTAGTGTAGCGTCCTTGAGTGAAGCGTCTGCGTCCTCACTGTTTTTAACGGACAGTTCAATCAGAAGAAATGGTCAATGAGAAATGCAAGCAAAGATGATGAAGGCTGTGTGTTGAGGAAGTTCTAGTTAGCTGGCACGGCGTCCGCGGCTGTGAGCGGGTACTTCTTCTGATGCACAATACGAATAAACGCCGTCACACTCTCCGATGCCCTGTACGCACAAATCCAGTGTTAGCAAACCAAGCGCTCGACACGAGAGGTACTGCAGTGAGTTCGTACCGTTGGCAGGCTTCCGACGCGGCAAAGTACTGTTCCTCCGACAGCAGACCGCTGGTGACGGACGTGAGCACGCCGCCTTGGTTCGTGTTGGAGCTGGCGGTCGAGATCAGCGACGTCGCCTGCTCTTCCTCCTTGAGACTTGGGTCCAGGAACAGGCTTCCGTCGGGCAGCAGCGCGCACGTTGAAGAGGTCACGACCGAGAGCATGGGCACGCCGGCGTCCATGAGCGCCAGCGTCGTGGCGTTAATGGCAACAGACAGCAGCGAGCCGTTGTCTTCGATCACTTGCACGACGATGCTGATGACGGCACGCGGGTAGTCCTCCGCGACGATCAGCGGCTCGAAAGTGCGGCGGATGAGCTGCTCGTACTCCTTCTCCTTGGACGCTGCAAACGCCACACACAAAATAAAAAACCCGTCAGTTACGCTGCATTGATAGGGATGAAGTCGCCATGATGACGCGTGTGGAACGTACTCAGCACGCCCTTCTCGAGCTTAAAGCACACGTCGACGGTGGCGCGGTCGATCTGCTCATTGCGACGCGACTTGGCCTGGCCCGGGCCGTACACCGCGACGAGCACCGTGCTGTTGCCGTGCGACATGCGCGCGGATCCGTCGGCGCGGAAAAGCGCGCCCTGCTCGCATGCGAACGGACGCAGCTCGTTGCCTTGGCGGCCGTCATGACGCTTCGTGGGATCGGCCATTTTCGCTTGGTGTCTGTCGGGTTGAGGAGATGTTGGGTCTTGTTTCCAGTCAAACAAACCGTACCTAGATGCCATTGGATGAGAACTTAGTGCAATTATATATCTTAAAACAATATGTAGCCATCTCATGGTGGCTTTTGTCACAATAAATACGGACGTGGGCCTGCCTCTCCCGATGAGGCGAGCTCTCGATCATACCTGGACGGTATCCGTATCGGCGCCGAGCGCGAGAAATACCGGACAGTGGTCGCTGACTTCGTAGGTGCACTGGACGCGAGCGGTTTGGGTCTGTAGCCGTGTCTTTGGCGTCTCGTAGCGCCGGGAGATACCGCGCGAGACGGGGTAGTACGCCCAGTCGATGCGCTGGACGCCGCTCTCCATGTGCAGCATTCCCCAGTTACCGCTGGAGCTCATCCAGATATTGTCATAGAGCCTGCTCGCGACTGTTGTTGAGAGAGGTGAGAGGATCAGCGGCTCGTACTGATTCGTTTCGGAGCCGATACATCCGATGTCTTGCGGTGCGAGATTGAAGTCACCGAGCAGCAGAATCTTGTCGCTCGACGACGAAATTGATCGTTGGATCTGGAGCCGTGCGGTCAGCTGGCGTAGCTCTTCGACCTCTTGCTGTCTGGAGTCCTGGTCACCACACACTACGTGTACATTCACGAGTGTGATCTGCATCGACGGAACGCCAGGGTCCATGGTTTCGAACGTGGCGATGTACGGAGGCCGAACCACAGAGGACGATGAAGACGATTCTCCACGAGGGAGGTCGAGATTGCCGCTACCGACGGGCGCAACCGCAGATCGACGATAGAAGAAGACGAAGTGTTCAGCTCGTTTCTTGAGCTGGGAGCCACTCTCTGAGCCCACGAGTGGTGACGCGATGTAATCCCAGCCGGGCATTTGGTTCTTCAGCCGCTTGAGGACGATGGTGTCGCGCACTTCCTGCAGCGCCACGAGGTCGAACTCGCGCAGGATCTCGATGATGCGATGAAGCAGCGCGGCGTCGCGCTTCTTCGAGAGATTGCGGATGTTCCACGAAGCAATCAGTAACTTGGCGGACAACCCATGCAAGACACTGCTGCGAATATTTTTGAGGAGATTGCGGCTGGGGATGTCGAGGCAGCAGCTTGGAGACGGTGGTGGTGGTAGTGGTGATTCTTCACTCTCCTCATCCACTTCGTTCTCTTCTTCAGAGGATGTGTGCGACGATGAAGCTGACGCCGAAGATGCAACGCGGATGTCTTCGAGCTGGTGCTGCAGCTTCTCGTACGTGATGTGGCCGATGCCTTTGACCGACGTGATCTCATCCTTGCGACGGAACGGTCGTGCATCCACAATGCGCTGAGCCAACGCGGGTCCGACACCTTTCAGCTCGCGTAGTTCTTTCACTGACCCGTCGTTCAAATTGACGAGGCGCGGCTCCTTTGTTCGCAATGGTTTCTTCAATGGTGACGATGGAAGCGTCTTCACGCTTGGGATCTTCACCTCCTTCTCTTCTTTCACCGACGCGTCGATGGAGACCAAGCAATCGCTCACCAGCGCCAGGTAGCGCTTCGTGCCGATACCAGTGATCCCCTGCAGCTCCGACAGCTTGTTGAAGGGCCGCGCGTCGACGATTCGTTGTCCGATGACTGGCCCAATGCCCGGCAGTTTGAGCAGCTCCTGCAACGACGCCGTGTTGAGATCGGTCGGCATGATATCAGCAGCTTGACGTGGAAAACGCGATCTTTGCTATGGTAGCTGTGGGCGTGACGATGCCTGGAGAAGCGGCCCTTCAACACCGCAGATCCACGGCCGCCTCGTACGGTACCAACGTTCCTTCGGCAGATGGGCTCCTGATCGAAGCGCGCCATATTTCAACTTATGTTGCTTGAAACCAATGTTGCGTATTCAAATTTACTGCAACATCAAAGTAAGCCAATGAGTCTTTTAAGCTTTGCGAGCTCTTCATTTGATTGGCTCACATACAAAATCCGAGTCATTTTCGTTAAAATCTATACTTGGCCGTGGCCAGTCAAAAAGGAGTTACGCTCCAGCGAAAAAGGGGTTACATTCCAGGGTTTCTACCGCATTGTAACCTGGAGCCCTACCCAGCAGTTACGAACTGCCCACGACTGTTCAGCAGTCAGAAATTTGAAGAGCTCACTTCACACGTCGCAGATACCAGCTGCTCCCCAATGAAACCTGTCCGAGATCTGCGATGCTGTGGCGTGGGTTACATCGCGTAGGCCGTTGGCGTACACTAAAGAGGCGGCAACGCAACGCACCGCCGACCCCGAAGGGAGAACGTGGGCGAGTGCGCTTGCGCTGCGGTGTGGCGGATTCATAACGGCGGCGCGGTCGATCGGCCAATCGGCCACCGCCTCGCGGATCCCACGCGCAAAAGAATCAGCGCCGTCGCGTTGGCCCAGCTGGCCAGCAGGCACTGTGAGAAAAAGCCCGATCCCAAAGATCACTGCCACCTTCCTCGAGTCGAAAGCTTCATTGCGGAATCGTGACCAAAGATGGCGACGCGACCGCCGACCATCGTCACGCAGGGAAGCGTCAACGGATGGACTGTCAATGGCGAGGCCGACACCGTGACCCCGTCCATGGACACGCCGTCGCGGCCGCGACCGGCCTCCGGGTCGTTTGGCTACACCAACACACAGACACCGACGCTTGCGCTGCGACCGCTGCGATCAAGCCGCCAAGCCAGCTCACCAAGAGCACTCGAGGACCCGGAGGAGCTCAAGTCTGCCAAGCACCGTGGGCGGTTCCTCACGGAATCGCAGAAGCTGCTGATGGAGGACCCGACCAAGACGCGTGAGTCGTACCGTGAGCTCGAGTCCAACACCACGGCCGCGGGATGGCACGACCACACAGTCGAGTCGGTCGTGCGCCAGCTTGAAGGCGACGCCGACCGAGGCCTTTCGACTGCGGAGGCCGCCAAGCGGATTGCGCGCTATGGGCCCAACGCCATCGAAGGCGACAAGCGCGCGCCCATCTTCGTCATCTTCCTCATGCAGTTCTTCAACCTCATCATCGGGTTGCTCATGGCTGCTGCGCTTGCGTCCATTGCACTTCAGGAATACGTCGAAGGCATTGCCATCATCGCCATCGTCACACTCAACGCCGCCATCGCGACGCTGCAGGAAAACCGGGCGGGCAACGCACTCGAGGCGTTGGCCAAGATGTCGTCACCACAGTGTATTGTGATCCGTGACGGGCGTCAGCAGCAGATCACTAGTGAAGACCTCGTGCCTGGGGACATCGTCATCTTGTCGACTGGAGACGTCGTGCCGGCCGACATCCGACTGCTTGCGAGCGCCGACTTCAAGGTGAATGAGATGCTGCTCACTGGCGAGTCCGAAGACGTCGCCAAGCGATTCGACGCCGATATCTCGGCCTCTATGAACAAGCTCACGGCGCCAAACATGGTGTTCTCTTCCACAGCTGTAGCCAGCGGCAACGCCACGGGCGTAGTTGTGGAGACAGGCATGGGCACGCGCGTCGGCTCCATCGCGGCGCTGCTCAAGGACGAGCGCAACTCCAAGAGCGGCAACTGCCTGGCCAAGTGTTTTGCGTCGTACTCGACCAAGATGACGCCTCTCCAGGAATCGCTCCACCGCCTGGGTGTCTTCATGGGCATGGCGGTGCTGACCGTGTGTGCTGTCGTATTTCTTGTTGGCATGTTGCGTGGCAACCACGATCCAAAGAACGGAGACCGCCCCGTGTGGCTCACCATGGTGATGGTGTCCGTGTCTCTGGCAGTCAGCGCCGTGCCCGAGGGTCTTCCTATGGTCGTGACGATCTGCCTGTCGACAGGAACGTCCGAGATGGTCAAGAAGCACGTGCTCGTACGAAAGCTCGCGGCTGTAGAGAGTCTGGGCGCGAGTTCCGTCATTTGTACCGACAAGACCGGCACGCTCACTGAAGGCAAGATGACTGCGGTGAAGCTGTGGGCTGATTTCGATGAGTACACGGTCACTGGTGCTGGGTTCAACCCGCAGGGCGACGTGCTGCTCGAGGGCGTGAAGCAGACCAAGCAGAACAACACGCTGGTCCACGCGACGCTGCTCGCCGCGGTCTTGTGCAGCAACACGACGCTGCAGCTTGAGAACTGCGACGATGGTTCGGAGCAGAAGCTCTGGATACCTTACGGCAACGCGTCGGAGGCGCCGCTGGTCGTCGCGGCCGCCAAGATGGAGATCTGGGCTGAGAAGCTCATCGATTCGTTCAAGCGTGTGGCGGAAGTGCCGTTCAACTCGACCCGCAAGATGATGATCACGCTCACGGAGCTGGTCGGAGTTACCAGCTTCGGTGGGCTGCCGATGCCTCCAACCACTCGGTACGTCGCCAGCGTGAAGGGGGCGCCCAACTACATCCTCAAGAACTGTACGCTGTACGCGAACAAGTCGGGCGAGATCGTGAGTTTGTCACAGAAGACTCGCGACGAGATCCTCGAGGCCGTCGACGATCTTTCCTCGCAGGCTCTTCGCGTATTGGCCATTGCGATCAACCCGATGACACTGGCGCCGTTTGCTCTCGACTTGGACGACGCCGACGTCAAGTTCGAGCACCTCAAGGACACGCTCGTGTTCTTGGGTCTCGTCGCGTCCATCGATCCGCCTCGCAAGGGCGTCAAGGAGGCGATCCAAACGGCCCGCAAGGCGTCCATCCGTACGGTCATGATCACGGGCGACTACCTCAAGACCGCTGTCGCGATCGCCAAGACAATCGACTTGCTGGGCGTTGGAGCTGACATGGATGAGGAAGCCGTCGACTGTTCCATTTTGCGTCCGCGTGGTGGTGCTGAGTACCTGACCGAGCACGATATCGACGAGATCACGTCGCGGACGTCGGTGTTTGCGCGTGCGAAGCCCGAAGACAAGATCGAAATCGTCAAGTCTCTTCAGCGCCAAGGCCACGTCGCCGCCATGACTGGAGACGGCGTGAATGACGCACCGGCGTTGAAAGAGGCCGACATTGGTATTGCCATGGGCATCTCCGGCACTGAAGTCGCCAAGGGAGCGTCCGATATGATCCTGACTGACGACAACTTCTGCAGCATCGTCGCCGCCGTGGAGAAAGGCCGCGCGATCTACACCAACATCCAGAAGTTCGTGTGCTTCTTGCTGTCGACCAACTTTGGCGAGATCTCCATCATCTTCGTGGCGATCGCCGTGGGAATGCCCAACCCGCTTGAGCCGCTGCAGATCTTGGTGCTTAACTTGTTTGCTGACGGCATGGCTGCCGTCGCGTTGTCGCTGGAGAAGGGCGACCCGAAGGCCATGGCGGAGCGTCCACGCCCAAAGACGCAGCCCATCATTCACGGCCGCCTGTGGATCCTGGTCATGACCAACGCGTTCCTCATCGGCGCCGGCGCCTTGATCGTGTTTGCCACTGGTTTGTACTGGAATTTCCAGAACATCTTGCTGGACGACATCGCGCACGGTGCCAAGACTGTGGCCGACTACAAGCACGTGCGCTGCTGGCGCTGGCAGGGCGTGCGCAACCACTGGAAACTGTTCGCCAACTGTGCCGCCGAGTACCGCGACGGCTCGCCCGTGTTCCCGTTCTGGCAGCCGGGCATGGAGGAGTTCGAAGACTCGTACATCTACTGCAAGGCCGGCGAGTACGAGTGTCTGACGGAGGGTGTGGCTCGCGCGCAGACCATGGCGTTCGTGTACATCACGACCATGGAGATGCTTCGCGCGTACACGGCTCGCAGCTTCACCAACCACGTCTTCGTCGGCTTCTTCGCCAACAAGTACATGCAGTACGCGGCTATCGGCTCCATCACGCTCACCATTACCGTCACGCAGGTGCCAGTCATCATGGACGATCTTTTCGGCTTCGCGCACATCTACTGGTTCCAGTGGCTCTTCGCGATCGTGTTTGCGTTTCTCGGCGCGTCGCTCGGTGAGTTGCTCAAGTGTGTGTACCGCCACAACGACCGCACTTCAAGCCGCTGGCGCAGCATGACCGACGGCTTCACGGCCGTGGTGTTTGAGATCCGCAACTTGCGCCACCACGTCGAACACTTGGAAGAAAAGCTCGAAGTCACGACCCACAAGCCCGCGCGGCGGCTCACACTGCCGGCGACGTCTTTCTCTGAAACCGAGACCAATGGGCTCCTCGCGCGCGAGAACAGCTCGTCGTTTGTCGTCAGTAGCACGCGAAGCACCACGTCCACAGCTCCGTTGTCGACCACTGCGTCCACTAGAACGGCAGCACAAGTCGCAGCTTTGTGAAGGATCCGTTGAGCCTTTGACAGTAGTGATGATTACAACCTCCATACTTGATTCCATATATATTCGACTTACCTTGTCGTACTTTCTCGCTCTTCTTAGTTGGTGGACCAAGTTTCTCTTTGGTGAGAGACCCGCGTACTGGCGTACGCTTCTTGATTGCTCATTTTCTTTCCTCAGAGAAAAGCCGACACCCACTTCACCCCACTCCACTCCACCCACTGGCCCGAAAGCGGAAGACCTCATTCTTCTTTCCCTCACGCGGGCATCACATCGCTCACAGCAGCACCGTAGTGTCGCCACATCAATCACCAGGTCTCAACGACGCACGTACGCACCGCAACCCGAGCTGCTTCCATCCTTAAGCCCTCCGTCGCCTTTCCGTCTGTCCGTCCGTCCGTCCGATTCCCCGTCAATCGCATCTTGACTCTGCAGTGTCCATGGCGTCGTCTCCTTCCGCCGCAAACAACGGCTGCTCATTCAGCTCCACGGCGTCGTCGACCTCGACCTCGGCGAATGACCACGACCACAGCGATGTCGACAAGGACGCAGCCGTGATCAAGCAGGAGCCGACTGTGAGTGAAGCGCAGCGGCCATCCGACAGCTACGAGCCGAGCGTGTGGGCCCACATCTTCGACGAGAACGGCATCATCACCCTGGACATGGAGGACGACGATCCGATGGAAGAGGTCGATCTGGTCAGTGACCCACGCCGCGCGCTTGAGACGATTACTGGTAGCGGAGGTGGTGCGTTTGGAGCTGCAGGCTTTGGTGGCGGGTTGTTGAGCTCGGCGATAGGACGTGACAACGCGGCCCGCGGTGACACGTACTTTCCGCACCATACAAACGCGCAGTATGAACCGACGCCGGCGTCGGCGCTGCTGGACAACTGGGGCTACTACAACGACGAGGACATGACGTCGCCCTCACACATCCACGACGATCTCACCTCGCGATTCGGAGCTGCTCGTCCCACGATGATGGGTCCTCTTGCATCAGCGTCGCTGAAGACCGAGCCACAAGCGCGAGGGTTCGGCAGTGACTTCGGGTCTACGTTTCACGGCACGCAGACACAAACACGAACTCCATCCGCGGTCTTCACGTTCGAGAAGCAGAGCGACGGCAAGCCATTCCGTGAGTGTTTCTGCGAGTCTCGAACGATTGATGTGCTTGGACTAACTTCCTGGTTCACCCGTCGTTGCTTTGATCAGCGCTGTCGAAGCCGATTATCCGTGATGATGGACTCGTGCTGGTCGGCACGGAACTTTCTTCAGGAAGTCCAAGCGGACACGCCTGCAACCGCATCTTCATCACCGACACTCGCTCGTTTGACCCGTCGCGCCCCATTCATGCCATCCACACGCAGGCGGTACGTGTTCTGACTGGCTTGTTCGATTCGGATACGTTCTCACAGACTGTGTGGGGTGTACCATGTCAACAGGAAGTGCGCGATCTCCAGTGGCTGAGCCAGACGGCGGCGATAGCTGCCGTCGGATGCGAAATCCAAGTCGTGGAGATGGGTGCCAAGGCCAGTACACCAAACTGGAGCTCCGCCCGCTTGCTGCCGCCGATCCGCACCGTACACGCGGACTCGATCCGTGAACTTGCCGTCAATCGAATGGTCTCCAGTCGCTCGGTCACCGTCGCGTCCGCTGGCTTCGATGAGGCTATTGTGCTCACAACGCTCGGCGAGAATGGTGACCCAGCGACGGCGACGACAATCGCCAAGATTGATGCGTTTGACGTCGTCAGCAGCTTGCGCTGGCACCCACACGAACCCTCACGCCTCAGTTGGACCACAGACGGCGGTGACTTCCAGGTCTCGGATATCCGAGCGCGCGCGAAGGCTCAGCTACAAGTCGCGCTGAACTCGCTGATGATCATCGAGCAAATGGGCGGGCTGTTCACGCATGAACACATCTCGCCGTCGAATGTCGTGCTGGGATTCGAGATGGGGCAGCTGCTCTTCCTCGACTTGCGCATGCCTCGGAAGGACTGCTGGTACGTGTTGGCGGTTGGGACATCGGTCAATGACGACTAATGGGGCTTCTTGTGTGTGTAGCTACGGAGCCATGACATCTCCGTCCGCTCCTATTCCGATTGGAGAAATGCGGTGCTCGAAGGATGGCAATTGCGCGATCTTTGGCGTCGGCGGGTACGAAGCTGTTGCTTGTTGACGCTGGTGGTATCTTGAGGCTCGTCGCCTGACCTCTTTTGTGCTTGATACGACGAAGCTTCGCCACCGCAACGGTCAGCGAGACTGGTCGAGAGCTGGAGAACCTTCTTCAGTAAGTTGACGCGCTTTGAACTGCCTGGCCCACCCAACTCACCTGCTCTTGATGTGTGTGCCGTACGTAGAGCGGGTTCAGCGCCTAGTCAGGTCGGATTCCACGGATACAAAACCAGTGGCGCCTTCTCCGATGGCACGAACTCGCTGCTCGCAGTCTCCGACAGGTACGCGACGGTTATTGGATGTTGTCAATCAGGATCATCGAGCTCATATGCTGCTTCCGCTACTTTTGACAGTATGGGAGTGGTCTCGATCTACAACGACAACAACAAAGTGAGACGCGGGAGTTTCCAGGTGGACCGCCCAGCTGCCTCATCGCAAGGTGGCTGGACTGAGCGCGATGTCTGAAGCTCGCTACTCATTGAGACGAAGAGCTGATCGAGCGAACAAATCGGAAGATGAATGTGCGTGCTTTTGCCGCTGTGGCATTACAATTGAATAAAAAAAATGCTCTGTACACGCAAAGCTACTCAAAATGTGAGAATCATCGCGTAGCTTTGGATTGATAATGCAACGTACCAGGAAAGCCGCCTACTTGCGCTTCTCTTGCAGCCGAACAATATCTTGAAGGAGACGTGAAAAGTCGTCGTGTGGCGTGGAGCTCTTGAAGCTGTCGTAATGGGACCATGAGTAGCTGTCAGTGACGGTCGCGTCGTTGGAGTCCACCACCGTCGTTTCTGAAAGCCACACAGAACGTTGTAAGATACTGAAGCTCACGACCATAGCTGACACAGGCACGTACCGCTGTTGATACCCGACAAAGCTCGCCCAATCGCGTTGCACTCGTACCACTCGTGCTCCTTGCTGCGCGACTTGTTGGTGAGTCCCAGGACGGTCGTCGCGAGTCGCACCTTGAGATCAGGCAGCTGCAACGCCTGTGAAAACGCCACTCGCGTCTCACGCGAGAGCTCGAGAAGACCGGCTTGCAGACGTTGCAGGATGTTCGTGACCTGGTCGGTACACAGATACAGCATCTCGATCAAGCGCACGACCGCCATGCACGCGCCACGCGCCTCCAGCTTGCTCTCGGCCTCGGCGTCACCCAGCGAACTGCTTCCGTTCTCATCATCGCCGTCGTAGATACGCTTCCACAGCACCATGCTGCAGGTGATCGCCTGCAGGATGAGGTTGTTCTGGATCTTGACGCGGTTGGCCGACGCGCGCTTGCTGTTGGTTCCACTAGTCGACGTGCCGGCGTCTCCCAGGTGGAGCAGCGTGAAGAGCCGCGTCCGGAAGAGCCACTCACGTCCGTCTTCGTCCTCGTACCGCTCGCGCGTCACGTCAAAGTCCTTCTTGAAACAGTAAATGAAGAACTGCACGACCAGCAGCACACGACGCCACCGCTCTTCGTTCTGCGGCAGCATGGACGCGTTCTGGAGCGCGTTCGCGAGCGGCTCCCACTGGTACGGGAACTCCAAATCGCACGAGCACGACGCGGCCTTGTCGAACACGAACACGAGCGACGCGTAGATGGACACGGCGTCGCTGTACGCGATGGCCTCCACGCTCAGCATGCGCTCGATGAACTCTTCAAAGAGCAGGTTCGACGGGTACTCCTTGCCCAGCACGACGATGCTACGCAGCGCCGCGATGGCAACACCCGGATCGTTGGTACTCAGCGACGTCACCATGTCAAACACCAGCGACGCGTTCATGGACGATTGCACGCTGGTCGACGGTGTGATGGGCTTCAGCACGTCGTTGAGGGCGCCGCTGCGCCGCTTCCGCGCACGCACAGGCGTCTCGTAGCCAGCGGAGGCACGCGTAGCTCGCTTAGCACTGGGCTTGCTGTCTGGGGTGCTCACAGTGCCATTCTCGTGCTTGACCGCCGTGATCTGCGGCGACTGCGGCGAGAGGTCGCCTTCGTCTGGTGATATGCATGGGGATCAGCCACCATAGAGAAGCCCACAGGACGATACAAGAGACGTGAGACGTACCATCAGAGATGAGAATGATCTCATTGTTCTTTGCGGGCGCTGCAGTCGCCATAGAGACGCGTATACCCGTCGAGGTGAGGAGATCTCGACACGCTACCGTTAGCTTTGCGGCGTTTTTCAATTCGACAGTTTGGCGCCTTCGGTTGGAAATCTGCGTAGTACCGTATTTTCTAAAATAATACCTACTTTCCTGAAAATCGTAACCTGAAGGGGGCATTATTTCCCCAAATCATAACCCTCAAACTTCAACAGGAAAGTAAATGGATACAGTACTCAAAGTTACACGGCAACAGGGTCACCGTCGTTGGCGCTGTCGCGCAGCCGCGTAGGGATGCGGAAGGACCGGTAGCCCTGGCGCGAGCGTGGGTTGGGTGGCAGACGTTGCTCCGCCGTCTTGCTGCTCTCAATGCGTGGGGATTCAGTGACGTCTCCGCCGTCGTCCGCTTCGTTCTGCGGCTCCTCCGTGAGCTTGCCACTCGCAGAGCTCACGTACTGGAGCAGGATCTTCTTCATCTGCATCTCGATCGTCGCTCCATCCAGCTGGACTTCTTCTTGTTGAGTATCTTGGTTCTCCGCCTCTGCGTCTTGGTTGTCAGTCGCTGACGACACGTCAGCGGATTTGTTCAATGACACTGTAGACGGCGAGCGAGTCGTGCTCAATGGCGCTGGGGGCAGCGACACCACAGGCTCACGTGGCGTCTGAGTCTCCATCCCACGGCGGGGTGTGATGGTCTCGGGCGTCATCACCACACGAGCAGATGCGGGTCTCACGCCACCGCTGCCACCATCGCCGCCCATGAGCGAGTCCAGCGGATCTGTGCCGGCGTCCACGCCTCGCTTCGGCTTCACAGCCTTGGCTGCTTCCACTGATGCTGGACGTGATTGGTTGTCTTCTGCTCGTGGTTGGTGGGCGCTTGCTTCTGCTTTGGAAGCGGTAGGGCCACTGCTGCGAAAGGCTGAACGCTCCGTTGCCTTCTGACTCTCGGACTTGTTCACAACAGCAGCTCCTGTCTTGTCGTCACCTTTGCCAACGCGTCGGATCATAGCCTTCATCTTCTCCAGTCGATCGGCGACGTCCGCATGGGCCTTCTCCAGCTCATCTGGCGACGCCACCTTCAACAGCGTTCCTACAGTAACAACATCATCATCAGCAGCAGCATCAGCATCAGCTCACAGTTCGCTCTTTCATTCCTCAGGCCTGCAGTCTCACCTGCTCGAGCTGATGGTTTGTGGAACACAGGAGGAGCGCCGTTGCGATCTGGTGTAGTCGGTCGACTGGAAGAACTTGGCGTCAGTGGCCGATACGACGCACTTCCTGGGCGGCTCGACGCGGATCTTGGTCGTGCGCCAGCCATCGACGGCGTCATCGGACGCGCCATGAACGTCAGCAGCGCGTCCTGCGTGATCGTGCCGCTCTTCAGAGCCTCTGCGTGGGATTTCAGCTGCGTGTCGGTCATATTGTCCAGCGTACGAAGCTCTGGCAACGCCGTGATCACGTCCAGTATGTACGTGGATGACACACAGCACGGATTTCCTTGGATCCACAGATCCATGAGCGTACCGCAGCCCGCAAGCGACGTCTTGAGCTGCGCCGTCGATCGAATGCGGTTGTTTCGCAGATCCAACGACTCAAGTTCCGGGAACTTGGTCGCGACCGCGCCATTCTCACCCAGATCTGCGATTGCGTTGTCCTGGAGGTACAGTTCGTTGAGCTTGATCAAGTACGGGGGGAAGCTCTGCAGCGACGTGAGTTTGTTGTCGTTGAGCCGCAGGACGCTGATGTTGGCCGGCAGCAAGCCCCCCTCCAGCGTCGAGAGCTGGTTGTTGGCCAAGTTGAGCTCCTCCAACTTCGTGAGGTGCGTCAGATTGCCGATCGCCGTTAGCTGGTTGCCGCTCAAGTTAAGGTACTCGAGGCTGCTGAGACTGTCTAAGCCCTGATAAAGCACCAAACACATCCTGGTCAGACTACCAGCCTGTACACTTACGTTGTGATTGAGGGGACGCACCTCAGCTGCTACTCTGGCGAGACGATTGCG
Source organism: Pythium dissotocum (assembly GCA_023336355.1). Lineage (NCBI taxonomy): Eukaryota > Oomycota > Peronosporomycetes > Pythiales > Pythiaceae > Pythium > Pythium dissotocum. The sequence continues at coordinate 41,374 of JAADWY010000087.1, read as the reverse complement.
ACTGAGATCCAAGTGCACGAGCAGCCGACAGGCCGTAAGGTGTTGCACCTTGGAGATCCTGTTGCCGTTGAGCCAGAGCGTCTTTAACTTCACCAGCGACAACACATCCTCTGCGATTTCCTCGATTTGGTTTTCGTGGACCAACAGCCCTTCCAAGTTGCCGTTGCCTCGCAGCCCACGAAGCGTCGTGATCTTGTTGTTGTAGACCTTGAGCTCGCGCAGCTCCTTGGCCGTGTGAAGGTTCTTGAGCGACGTGAGGCGGTTGAACGACACGTCCAGTGAGCACAGCTTAGGCAGCTACAGAAGACAACACGCCACGACCCCACATGAGCCAACCACCACAGCGACTAGCATCGCCAGTACTCACTTCGGACAAATCCCTGATCTCCTGGGTGGCTCGGTTGTGCGCATCGATGGCAAACTTGCTGGAGTTGGGCTCCGTCGATAGCTTTTTCTACATCCCACGATGTCAGGAACGGCTCTGCATACTTGAGTGCCGACTAGGAACGTACCAGCGCATTCCCATCCAAGATGGGGATCTGCAGGCTGTTTGGCTGGGACTCGGAGGCCGCGGGCTTTGGTGCCGCCTTCATGATTGTGAGAGGAAGTAAAAGGTCACTTCGTGCGCCACCTGAACAGGAGAAAACCAAAAAGCAAACGACACCCGACCCAAAAAAGACCGACGGTTCACATTTCTAGCAGTTAGGGTGAGATCGAATACAGTGCCGACTGTAATAGCTACTGAGCATCGGCTCTACATCTTCAACATGAGTACGTGCCATTCCTACTTGTCCGACGAACGCACAATGGAGATCTCGCCGGTCTTCGACACGATGAGCCCGCACAGACGCTTGCGAGATGGCTTATCTTCCAGTCCAAGGCTCGCCCAGATACGGCGATTGCCCAGTGCAGCCAGCTGGGCTCGTTTGGCTGCGAGTGTCTCCTTTTCGAAGTTCTCGAGTGGAGCGTAGACGCTTGCAACGTTCAGATTCACTGGATTTCAATACAGACAACGCAAACATCCATGAGATCCCAGCAATACATCGGCAGGAAATGCGACAAAAGGGACACCTACATGCATCAGTGAGTTCGCCCGCCTCCTCTTCGTCGCCGTGGTCTGCCTTCGATCCAGTATCGCGGTCGTATGACTCAGTCGGACGAGCCAGCGGCTTCTCTGGGGGCGTCATAGGGTCAGTTGCTGGTGCAGTGTCTGGTGACGGTGGCGCATCGAAATCGGGACGACGATACGCGGGTCGTTGGCCTACAAACGAATCACACATGATACCAATTAGTGGATGCCTCAGAGGAGAGAGGATCGGTTGACAGAACTGACACTCACCGTAAGTATTCTTTGCCGTCGTACACGAACATGTTGAATTGCAGGCGCAGTGAGAGAAGTGGCAAAAGCGTCCGCGCTGGCAGACACCTTTGTTCTGGAAGTCGTAGCAGACACCAGTGCCAGGCCCAAGGCCTCGCTTCTTCTTGCCAGCTGAGAAGTCCTCCTGGTTAGCCGGTGGTGGGTCACGAGGCTTCGGCAGCGTCGATGGAGGCTTCTTGCTCGGATCCTCCGGGAACAACGCCTCGATTTCTTCCATTCTCACATCTTCTCCGATAGCCTTCTCGATCGCCGTCAAGAGGCTGCGCTCAATTGGCATGCCTCGATCGGATCGATATCGCACGAAGCGCCAGCCGCCTATAGCAAAACATCAAAACCATGTCAGCAACAATACATCTTCATCCACGCCATAGGCCATCGAAACGTACCTTTTCGCCAGCCTTGGCCGCGCTCTGTGCCGTGGAAGTCTGGGCTGCCCACGTCCCACGACGTTTTATCGTGCGATGGCACGAACGTGAGCCACTCGGGATCATACACACACTCAATGATGCGCGAGGGCGCGCGCTTGTCTGTGCGGAAGAACTCAAACTCCTCCGGTGAGAATGTAAGCCAGTCGTGGAAGAGCTGCATGCGCTTGTCGTGGAGCATCAGCTTGAAACCAGGCTTCGGAGGGCGACCGCGCCACTCGACACCGAGCTGGAAGTCGACTGTGAGCTGCGGCGTCGGCGTCCACGTGTAGAATCCCTTGGCAGCTCCTGGTGTGTAGGGCAACATCACGGGCGTGAACATCAATCCAGCGTTCTGACGCGTCTGCGCAACGCGAGGGATCAGGTTGCGGATCACGTGGCTCACGCGGTTCAGTGGGTACATGTACTGCTGCACGAGCTGGAACTGGTCTGGCGGCTGGCCCTTGGGCAAGGGGATCTGCTTGCGAGGCGCAATCACGTCGTTCTGGATCAGCTTGAGTCGGTCCTGCAGCTTGGAGCTCATCACAGGCGTGCCGTTGAGTGCGAGGATATCGTTCACGATCATCGTGAGCGTCGATTTGTTGTTTTCCTTGTCACACACGAGCAGTCCGTCGAGAATCGTCCACTGATGCGGCACGATGACGTTACGGTCCGTACCAGGCTGCAGGCGGTCCGGCCGCACGGGCGCGAAGAGAATGGCCTCACGCACGTCGTAATTTTGAGACACGAGGTAGCACCGCCCCTGCACGAGCACGACGAGGTAGCGCACGCCTACAGAGCGTTCGCTCACGAAGTACGGGTGCTCGCCGATCTGCGGCTCGTTGCTGCGGACAAACGACTGCGGCAGCGTCATGGGCGCGCGGTCCAGCTCATTCCAGCCGATGATGCTGTTGATCTGGCGCTGCAGCGGCCTCTTCGTGTTCACGTGGACGGGCTGACCGAAGTCGGCGGGCACACCAGCGACCTGCGAGATGAACGGCGGCTGGGTCGGACCAGTGGACGTCGAAGAGGATGCAGAGGAAGACGACGAGGCCACCGATGGGGCTGCTCCAGATGCACCAGCGGACGAAGAAGAAGATGCAGAAGACGGTGTCGGAGGTGGTGGGGGCGCAGGCGCTGCAGCGCCGGTAGGAGGCGGCACGCCACCGCTCGTCGGATTCGGATTCGGATTCGACATTAGGAACTACTGCCCGCCTGGGAGCTTTTGAGCGTGTGTGTCAGTATAAGCCGGACGTCACTCTAGTGAGTATAACGGAAGAGGGGAGTGATGTACTGAAATAGATGACTACTCTGTAGCTTCGCAGTAAATTACGGTTTTGTTTGCAATCGTAACCGGCTATGCTGCCGTTGCAGTTACAGAGTGAAGCCATTTCATTTGCAGAGAGCTCCACAACACGACCGAAAATGGGCACCACGGGGCGTGACGGAGGCGACGCGGCCGAGCACCATGTGACCCAAGAGGAGTACAACCAGCAGCTATGGTACGAGCAGGAGCTGGACAAGATCCGCACGGAGGGCGACATCGCACTGGTGCGTGCGCAGGCCGAGCGCCAGCACATCGCGGAGGCGGACGCCAAGATCAAGGAGCTGCAACGGCAGCTACGCGACAAGAAGAAGCAGTTCAGCAAGATCAACGTCGCGGCGGGCGCGGGCATCGTAGGGGACAGCGCGCTGATCCAGCAGATCAGCCGTCGCCACGAGCAGGCGCGCATGCAGTTGGAAGAGCGGCTGAAGGCGTCGGTCTCGGCCAAGACAATGGAGCTCCACCACGTGCGGCTCCAGATCGACGAGCTACGACGGCGGCGGCTTGACGGCCTCGCGAGTGAAAAGCGTATTCTGGAAGAAACGAAGCGGAGTGAAGAGGCGATCAAGCAGAGCCAAACGGAGATGGAGACGCTCAAAGAGCGAGCGAGCCAACTTCGGGTGGAGATCGCCAAGCTGCAGCACGAACTGGATGAAGAGAAGCAAGAATTCCGACTGGAACGACAGCGGCTGCAGCTCGATTTGGACCGTGTCGCACGGCCGGAGAAGGTGGCGGTGAAGGTGAAAGTCCTAGGGCGGGTACGTGGCTGCTAGAGGTTGTATATGCACGTTTGCGTAAGCTGACAGTGGTGGTTTTTGCAGAAATTCACAGTGTTTCGCAGCATGGCCATGACCCGGAAGAAGCGCGACGCGTGGGTTATCATGACTCCTATCACGTGGTCCGCTCTACTGTAGTACTGATCTAGCTGTTTATTGTGAGTAGGTTGTCTCGCGCCAAGAAACTGAGCCTCGAACAAAAAGTCGTGTCGTTCGAGCAGAAGAAAATGCTGATGGACCGCCTCGTGCAGGAGAGCGAGGCCACGACACTGTCCGAGTTTATTCAGATCTACAACCGCCAAGAAAAAGAGAAAGCTGAGCTCATGGCACGAATTGAAGCCAAGTCTTTCACGAGTGAGAAGCCCACTCGTAGTATGTGTGGACAGCCAGCTCAACCATTTGACGGGTTCATGTTGTGTGTGATAGATGCCTCCCTACAAGAAAGCGTCACGCAACTGGAGGAAGACATTACACGGCTCTCTGGCGCCGGTGACATCCAGTCGATTGTCCACATGCAAGAACCCAACGGTATGCTTAAGCAAGTGCTCTTGTTAGTATCTGAGAGCTGATGCGTGGTTCTGTGGATCGGCGACATTCAGACATGAAGAAACGGATCGACGCTGACGAAGTGCTGATCAGCCAGTGGACGGTCGAATCCGACGCCTTCCAAGAAGCGTACGTACTCACCCCTTGTAAAGGGCTTGCGACCTGTTCTAACCCCGCTCTGAAGGCTTAAAACCTTTCGCGATCCGATCCGTGAGCTGTTCCTGGAGCTGTTCCATCTCGAGCGTGTCGACGAGACCTTTGACTCGACGGTGCGGCCACCATTTGTTTCCCCGTTGACATCCAGAGTACCCATGGCATCTAACGCTTCCTGTGGCCGACTAGACCAACGAGATCAGCATGCTGCGTCGCATTGGCTCGATTGAAGAGCGAGTGATGCAGCGCGTCCTGTCCAAGATCCTTCGCGAAGTGGAAAGTTCTCAAGCGAACACAAGCGAGACGTTCAAGCGTCTGCAGCGATACCGAGGCTCCATGAAGCCCAAAGAGAGCAGCGGCGCCACGACTGAGACTACGCACGCGACGTCAGCAAGAGCCACGCGAGCTCTTGTGATCGAAGCGCCGTCGCTGCGCGATCAGATCGCGGCAAATGACTCGGACGACTCGGACGACGACCCCAATGATGATCCTATTGTAGCCATTCGCTCGGAAGACTTTCGCCCCAAGCGACCATCGCCGTCTCACACTGTAACTAGTCCAGCGGTACCATCAAACCGCCTCCATTAATCAGCGTGAAGCTAATGCATTGCCGTGACGGTCATCACGAGTGCCGCACCGCCGACTCGACGTGCCTGAGGTTCCTCTCTAAAGCCTCCATCTTTCCGTTCAAAATTGCCATCCGGTTCGTCGTGCTGGCGTCTAGAAGAGGAACACAAGCCACAGTCGAGGTCACATCCCCGCAGCACAACAGTGGGCGATAAAAGCGGTACGTACGGAAGCGGTTGAGGAAGTCGACGAGTTGCAGCAACTGCATCTGGATGGCATCGATGCTCTCACGTGCGTCCCAGTCATCACGTAGAAGTCGCACACGGGCAGGTACACTATCCACGCGTTTTCATCAGCACAAAACACACCAACAGCGAGCAAACTACCAGCAAACTCACTCAATTGTCGTCATGATTAACGTTGTGTTCGCCTGATTTCACACTGAAAATGCCGCGAGCCAAGCGACGCGGTGCCTCTTCACAATTTACCCGAGTATCCAAGAAAAAGTGCCGTAGAAAAGTCGACCATCGCATCCTGGAGCCGCTTTTGCTGCGAGATGATCTTGCCTCGAGCCAAATAGTACTCCTGTCGCGACGGTAGCTCCTCGATCGCTCGCTTGAGCTCCTGCTCTGCGAGCTTTAACTCTCCCTTCTTCGCTAAGACCACGGCCTTGTTCGCGTATGCGTAGCTGCAGGTCGGAAGCTCTCGAATCGCTTCGTCACAGTGGTGCAGCGCTCGTTCCAGCTCATCCTGGCACATGAACACAACGCCGAGATTCAAATGCGCGAGCCCGTTCTTCGGTTCGAGTGCGAGGGCCTTTTCAAACGCCACGCGACTGTCGTCGTACCGCCGTTGCAGTAGAAACAGCGTCGCCATACACAACAACGGCTGCACTGACAGCGGATCAAAGTGCACGGCGTCGCGGTAGTCGCGCGTGGCGTCATCCCACGAGCCCATCTTCTCGTAGAGAATGCCTCGGTTCATCATGTACAGCGACAGTAACTGCTTGTGGGACCCGGTCAAGACGACACCCTCCGCTGTCGGGTTCACGGGCTTGGGCGGCGGCACGGAGACCACGCCGTCTTCGTCTTCACTCGTCACGAGCCGCTTCGCACGCAGCTCTTGAAGCTGAGCATTCATGGCCTGGGCCATCGCCGTTGGCTCGACTCTCTCGTTGGCTTTTGACCGTGCTTCTGCTTTTTCGCCCACTGTCTTGCGCTCAAGTGCGTGGCGATGGATGGATTTGTGGGCAAACGCATAGAAAATGTTCTCCAACGCGGACGATGAGGACACACAGGACCGAATCGCGGCGTTCATCCAGTCGATCGCTTCTGGCAGGCGGTGCATCTGGTAGAAGCATAGCGCTTTGCTCTCCAGGCTCGCGTGGTGGAGCGGCTTGGCCTTGTAAATCGCATCGCACTGCGAGATCGCACGCCACGGCTCGTTCATGCGTCGCAAGCAGTTCGCCATGTTGAGTCGCAGGTCGAGATTCGACGGATGGAGTCGAGCCGCACGCAGATAGAACCGTAGTGCCTTCTGCAGGTAGCCGTCGTACTTCTTCTGGTCCAGATACGACATCGTCGTTGTCTGGGCCGAGACCAGAGGCACTGACGCCGTCGTTGCCGGCTTGGCACTGCCTCCGCTGTTGGCCAAATTGAAGTAGGCGTTGCCGCTGTCTGCAAAAGTGTCGCGGTTCAATCGGCCGTACGTGGCGAAGCACAGGGCCGCATCTTCATATCGTCCGAGCTGCAGAAGCACATAGCCCAAGCCACCGTGCAGCTGGTCATCGTCAGGAGCGCTCTGCCGCACTTCATCAAAGTCCCTCAGCGCATCCTCGAAGGCTGTCCCCGTGTGGCACCGTGCAATCGCGCGGTTACGGTGGGCATCGATGTCTCTGCAGACTCCGCATATCTCGATGCAGCTCGAATACGATTTGTCGGCGTGGCGCCATAATTGCAGCTTCTGGTAGCACACTGCGCGATTGAAAAACGCCAACGCGAGCTTGGGATCGTACCGAATTGCCTGGTCAAAGTCTGCAATCGCGGCTGCGAACGCTGAAAAATGGCACTTGAGCACCCCCAGATTCACGTAGGCACGCGCTGACTTAGGGTTGCGTTCAATGGCGGCGTGGAAATCGTGGAAAGCTCGGTCGTAGTCTTCGCCAAGGATGTACAGCTCAGCACGGTCGATGTACGGCTCGCTCATCAACGGATCCAGTCGAATGGACTTGCAGAAGTCAGCGATCGCGCCGCTGTACGTCGCCTTCATGTTCTGCATCACCGTCTTTTCGTCATTGATCTGGTCGGTTCCCAGCGTGGCCTCGACTTCTATAGCGGCGATTCGCGGCTCAAATGGAGACCGTGACTTCTTGTGCTTGAGCTTCTTTCCCTGGGCATGCTTATCTTCAAAGTTGAGCTGATACGCCCCACGCCAGCGCAAGTATAGCTGCATCTGGACGATGCCTCGCTCGTAGTACACGCGAGCCTCCTTGGGTGCGAGAGAGAGCGCCACGTTATACTCGCCCATGGCCTTGACGTACTGCCCGATAGTGACCAGCAGCTGCGCGCGTCGCACGTAGCCTTTGAAGCTGTTGGGATCTGCATTGATGACTCGCTCGCTCACTCGCAGCGAGTTCTCGGTGTCTCCCATTGAGTGGAGTGACTCGGAGAGCAGCACCAAATTCTCGGAGGTCGGATTTAATGACACAGCACGCTGGAACTGGTCGACAGCCTTTTGGAATCGCGTGAGGATCTTGTAGGCGCGGCCACACAGCAAATGAGCTCGCTTTTCGGATGAGCCTTGGCCGCCGTTGCGCTGTTCGTGCGCGTAAGTACCGAGTTCCATGAACTGGATGAAGGCGTAGAGTGCCGGGCGAGCCAGTTTCATTTGAAGAAGCAATCGCCCACGCATCAACTGAGCCCATCGATCGTCTGGCTGCGCGATGGTGAGCCGTCCATAGTCTCGAAGCGCCGCCCGGATGTTTCCCTGTCTTGTGTACGCCTCTGCTCGCAAGTACAGTGCTCTCGCGAGACACGAGTCGTTAGCCAGTGCACTCGAGCACGCCTTAATGCATTCCTCGGAGTCGTGGTAGTGATTCAAGTAGATGAGCGCGATCTGTAGCCAGACTTCGTACAGCGTGGGATCTGTCGCGACTGCAGCCTTGAAGTCTTGCAGTGCATTGTTGAACTTGAGATCGCGCAAATACAGAGCACCACGCACTGTGTAGGCACCAGCCACAGTCGGATCCAGTGAAATGCAGCGGTTGAGATGCTGCAAGTTCGCGGCCAGTGCGTGAGTGTCGTCGGCTCTACTGCACAGCGTCGCGAACGCACCACGATAGAAATGTGCGACTGGGTAGTGGTATTCGGTCACGACGGCTTGGTCAAAATCAGCGAGAGCGGCCACTCGGTCTTGCAGAAGCACGAAGAGCCGACCACGCTGTGAATGGATGGACGCGATGAGCAGCTCGCGAGTGAGCTCGCTGCTTCTCTGGCTCTCTAAACCACCAGATGCAGCAGCAGCTTGAGCAAGAGAAGCAGTAGAGCCACTCGAGCCGACGGCGGCAGTAACCGCAACCGACGCTGTGGCACTGACGATGGACGGCGAGCGTGCGCTGGTCGATGCGCCAGAATGGAAAGAGTGCCGATGGTCGTGTGCTAATATCTGGAGCAAGTGCGTGAGGTTGTTCACGACCTGACGAAGCACGTTACTGTCTCCCGTGAACTCCAGCAGACGAACTGTCAAATCGCCAATCGTCTCGACGACTTCAACCATTTGACAGCCCTTGCGCACGGCACTCACGTAGTCTTCGATGATACTCGCGAGCAGCTTCTCGTACTTCATGTGCTCCCAGTGGTAGTTCAGACTGGACTCGTCCCCTTCAATGGCCCGAATTCGGATCGTCGCACGGTCGTAGTATGCTCGCCAGCAGCCTGGATCGTACAGAAGCGCAGTCGTGAGATCCTGGAGCGACGCGCCGATCGAGTTTTGGCGATGGAAGATCTCCGCCCGCAGCAACAGCGCATCGATGCACTTTGGGTAAAACGATAACGCTCGGTTCACGTCGACGAGCGCATTCTCCAGGTCGTTCATCTTGACGTGCAGACACGCTCGCAGCAGCACAAGTTTGTACTCCTCGGCTCTGAGTAGGATCGCGTGGCTCAGATCTTTGATGGCCTGAGTCCAGAGCCCAATGCGTCTGCAGCATCGCGCACGTAACAGAACACCTTGTAGAAAATCCCGATCTAGTGCGACACAAACCGAAGCCAGTAGAATCGCACGCTTCCACAGCTTGTTTTGCTCGGCTTGGATGGCTTGGGCGAAGATTTCCTCGAAGCAATAATGCTGATCCCCTTCCTTCAAGTATCCGCTGACCGCCTCCTGTATATCCGCTCGCATGGCCTTGATCGGCACGCGATGCACTGCTTGGCCAGTGGAGGATGATGAGTCTGCGTCAGGCGTTGGGCTGCGATGTGATTGCAGTTGTTGTTGTACTGCAAGACTCCGGTTGCCTGCCACTTGAAGCCACACTGGCATCAAATGCGTGTCGTCGCGCAGCGCGACTTCAATGATCCTAATGACCGACAATTCCTGGCGTAAAAACGACTTGATGGCTCGCTTGGCGATCACATGCTGGCAGATTCGCATCATGTGTGCCGATGTCGGATCAATTTTGCCACCCGATCCATCTCCATTGATCGGATCGAGGTAGTCTTCGTCGTCAAATGCTTCAAACGTGTCCACTTCCTCGTCTTCCTTGATTCCCGAAAACGATGTCGACTGCTTCTCTCCGATCGCTTTCAACGGCGAGAACTTGCCACGCGACGCCTTCTCTGCCGGCTTGTTCACTATTGTCGGCTGACGCTGTAGTTGTGCCTTGGAATTCGGCGCCGTACCTGGGTCTTCGATACCGGAAAGCCTACGAATGCGCTTGGCGGTCTTGTTGATTGCCTTGTCGATCGATGACAAGCGCCGTAGTATAGGGAGCTGTACGGTAAGCATCTCTGCAGCCTCCTCGCCGAGTACAGCAGCGGTATTGTTCAGGCTCGCGTTTGGATTCGCGTCGCCATTTGCAGACGCAGCCGCAGTCTTGGAGATAAATGAGCGGCTGAACAGACTGCCTCCACCTTTCATCGTCGGGATTCCGCCATGCAACGCCGCCGAGCGCAGAGCTTGTTCGGTTTCCTTAAGCTTACGTGTGAGGTTGTTTGCGTGCAAGTACTTGCGCAGGAACTTCCCACGCAACACGTGCTGAGCGATGACTTTTTCTTGGGGCTGACGGGAGCCGCAGCTTCCGCCACCACTGCCCGAAAACTCAATCGCAACTCGCGCTGGCTCGTCATCTTCCCGCGACTCGGGCTCGTCTTGGCCTGTCTCCGCCGGTTGCTCATCACTGCTGTCCAATAACTTCGGTGTAGTTGGACGCTTGAACTCAGTCGATGGCGTTTGCATTGCCGGCTGGACGATTGCTTGTGCGGGTGGTGGCGTTGCGATTGGGACGACTGCAGGCATCTCGCTCACTGCAATAGACGATGGTGGCACTGGATTCTTGTCTGCAAACTGCGCTGCGGTCTGCTCCCTCACGGACTCGCTGACATCGGTGACGAAGCGCTGTGCGCTTTCCTGTCCTGATGAAGGAGTCGCCGGTGTGCCTGGCAGCTCTCCGTACTGGAACAGATCCGACTCTTTGATTGTTACAGATCCTCGTCGTGACGACACGTCTGGAGTCGCGGGTATGGACGTAGGGGGCGAGAGTAGGGTGAAGGCGCGTGGCATTTCGTTCATGTCCTCTTGGTCTCTGGCAACTCCAAACAGACTGGGGCCGATTTGCATTAAATCCCGAGCAGGCAGAGGCAACGGCGGGCCGCTCGGTCTTTTCTCCAGAAGCACGGCGCTGAGGCGAGGGGAGGGTGCGCGCGGCCCATTGCGAGGATATGGGGCTGACGGTCGTTGCCCAACACCGTTCAGCGCGTTATTGCCAGTCAAGGGTTTGGCTTTCCACCGAAAGTATGAAGGGGTCTTCGAAGGGCTGGGGACGTACACGGGCTTCTCGGGTCGAGGGCTGCGAATCATCGGCAGTGCGCTTGCCGGAATCTCGGCGGTTCGCGTCTCTCCGTCATCGTATTCGATCCGCTCACAGTGCCGCTGCTTGAGCTTCTTGCTCTCATGGCGATTGACCAGCGCGATCGGTGCATTCTTGACGCGATGCACGTCGAACAATAACGGGCGCTTGAGGTCTTGGGACATTGGCGAAAGCTGGGATCACCCGATGGCCCAGTTCGCACGAGTTGCCCAACTCAAATTGCTGTCTATAACGCGAAGAATTGTCAGTCTGTTGCTCCACCTGTAACGGGTGCAATGGGGTGGGTTTCTCGGTGCAACGCAGTACTTGTGGCTATTATCGGCAACGAAAATCGAAAAGAGAGCAAGTACCGGTGGTGATCATAAATGTGAGCTTCGTCTTGAGAGTCACGTGCATCATTTGTCGATGCATCAGCGAAGATCTTCGCTGGCAATCTTGGTGTGGAGATTGGCCACGCACTTGGCCTACGATCCATGCAGATGCGATTAGCTCACAAAGACAAACCGCATACATCATTGACAACCAGGTGTACCTGCCAAGGCTGCAACCGCTGCCGCGAGTCGTAGCGTTTGATCGCAGACTCCAAAAGAACCACCGACCACTTGTCGTAGGCTTCGAAGATGCTTTCAAGCAGGGTGTCCATGTCGCTACCCTGGCCCATACCTTCACTCATCAACTGCAGTCTCCGGTAAACTTGAGCAAGTTGGTCCGCGCCAGTCACATCGAGTTGACCGATGCGACAAAGCACCGCGTTGCCGAATGATTCGTTCGCCTCCACTGGTTTGTTCTCCTTCAGCTGGACCTTCGCTACAGCTTCAAAGCCTTCTTCGGCTAGCTGCCACAGCGACGCCTCCGCGTACACACTCGCAGCTCGGACACCGTTTTCGATCGCTGCACGCATACCGTTGCCAGCCGCGGCAATGGCCTGGGCACGAGAGTACAGATCACCAAGCTGCTGAGCGACAGCTTCCTTCTGGGCATCCTGGGGAAACTTGAGCTGTAGACGACGCGCAAAGTCGGACAACGCACGAGCACCTTCGTCAAAGAAACCCGCCGAGGACAGTTCCTGTCATCCACGTCGACACACTGTTCAGACCCACTCGTATTCCACAGCTAATGCAAAATGCACATACCTCACAGACGTCGTCAACCATCTTCGCCAACCGACTTGTCCGATTCGGGAACGCCGTGGATTGTTCGACCTCGCACCAGGCCGCCTCCAAGGTGTAGTCTGCACGGCGAGCCAGCGACAACGCTGCACGAGATGCCTCCACGAACAGCCGCGCCGCTTCTTTCCAATCCTTGTTCATCTTGGCTTTGATCGCATTCGCTCGCAATGCACGATCCGTGCTGCCTGTCGCGGTAGAGCTCTCAGTGCGTGTGCTGGAGAAGCTACTGCCGCTCACGCTACTGTTGATCGTAGACTGCAGCGAGTCGGCAATGTCCCTCATTGATGACACAAATGCTGTCGCGGCATCTTCGAAATCCGTGGCTGGTCGACGTGGGTCTTCTCGTCTCACTCCGACGCCACTGCCTGGTGCTCTCGCTCCTCGACGGTTGCTCATGCGACGCCGCTGCTCTGGGCTGTCCTCCTCCATGTACTGTTCAATACCTGAAGGGGCTCCTCCTCTTGTGAAGGTTGTGACCCACTGTGCCTTGCAGAGCGTGAGCAGCCGGGGGTACTTGTCCGCCCACCACCAATTACCGAGACACCCAAACGCGTGGCGGTTGAGCGACGGCACGAACACGACGCTGAAGGCAAGTGCGTTGTGGTACGTCCACACGAGCGGCTCCTGCGTGACCATGACGATCGCTGTCTTGACGACGGCCGAAAGCCACTGCTTCACGCCCGGTTTTTCTTTCTTCAACCGCACATCGATGTCGTCTTGGTCGACGATCCAGCACGCAAACGAGTGGTCGTCCGGGTTCATCGCCACGCAGGCGACCGCGAGCACAGCAAGCAGTAGCACGGTGCGGACCAACGCCGACAGCAGCGCCGGAATCACAGCGGCAGTGAGGAACATGCCAAATGCTACAGTTCGGAAACGCGTTAAATTGCGCGGGCTGTTGGTGGTCAATAGAGACGGGAGTTGCATGCAACGCACCGACAAGAAACAGCGCATTGGACGCGGACGTCGCTGGGACGGCGGGCGCGGCAGCAGTCGCCATGGAGGAGGAGATGCAGCGGCCTTCTCGATCACTTTCTCTTCACGAGCTGACGTGATGGACCTGAGTTCAGGATGGGGAGAGCGAGGACTCAGAAAGGGGTCCCAGAAGCAGATTATGCCCAATTGACTTGGAATTATAATCTGCGACGTGTGAGAATTGTTCTCGCTGTTTTCCACCAATCAGATGATCGCGTTGATCCACTCGCAGTAACCAATCGAAAGGGCAGTGAGCGAACAGCTACAGAAGGTGGTGACCAGGTCAATTGGCTGAGGAAGAAGCGCATCATGAAGGTGAAGACGATCTCGCGCGTGGAAAAGGACTTCACGCAGGAGGTGGAGAGCGACAAGCTCAAGGTCTTCCGCAACTACGACCCTGCGCTGCACCCGTTCGAGCGACCGCGTGAAGTGAGTATCTCATTGCTCTCAACCTTATTGAGTGGCGGCACCGAGACTTACATGAGGACGCCATCGTCATTGTGATTGTAGTACACGCGCGCGTTGAACGCTGTCAAGCTCGACCGTTTGTTCGCGAAGCCGTTCGTTGGAGCGCTTGATGGCCACTCGGACGGAGTGAGCGCGCTTGCGACCAGCACCAAGAGCCTGGTGCGTTTGCTTTGGTTCAGTGCTGTAGTTGTCTACCCATCGCAGTTTATTCTGACTTTCATACCATCGCGTTGGTTGATCAGGTTGCGTTCATCAGTGGTGCCAGTGATGGTGAGATCCGTGTGTGGGATCTGCCCCGGAAAAAATGCGTGTGGAACGCCTACGGCCACAAGGGCTTCGTGCGCGGGCTGACCGTCGCGCCGAATGGCCGCGTGTTCTACTCGTGCAGTGAAGACAAGACCGTGAAGCAGTGGTCGCTGCAGATCAGCAACGAAGAGGATGACGTGCCGCAGGCGTTGTCGACGTTCACAACCAAGGAGCCATTCCTGTACGTTGATTGTTGCCCCTTGCGAACGAACTACTCAGGTCGCCTCTAACCGATCTCTTCGCATTGTAGTGGCATCGATCACCACTGGAGCAAGGACCTGTTCGTCACATGTAGCTCCAAGGTGCAGGTGTGGGACCCACACCGCAACGAGCCAACGCACGAGTTCGCGTGGGGCGCTGACTCGATCACGGCCGTCAAGTTCAACCCGGCGGAGGAGTCGCTGCTGGCGTCGTGTGGCTCGGACCGTAACATCACGCTGTACGACGTGCGTATGGCGTCGTCCATGCGCAAGATCGTGATGGAGATGCGATCCAACGCGCTCGCGTGGAACCCGATGGAGCCGTTCAACTTCACTGTGGTGCGTATAGCAGGCAGACACGCTGCAGCGTACTCTGGGCTTTTGTCTGATGACTTTCTTGCATGAATACAGGCCAACGAAGACCACAACTTGTACACATTCGACATGCGCAAGATGCAGCGCGCTCTCATGGTGCACAAGGACCACGTCTCCGCTGTGTACGTGTGGCGCTATCGCTTTTATCCTCTCCAACGCCACGCAATCTAACTGTATGTCTACCACCACATCAGCATGGACGTTGCGTACTCGCCAACCGGCCGTGAGTTCGTGTCGGGCTCGTACGACCGCACGATCCGCATCTTCGGCATCAACTCGGCCAAGAGCCGTGAGGTGTACCACGCCAAGCGAATGCAACGCATCTTCTCCGTCAAGTTCAGCGCCGACTCGAACTTCGTGCTGTCGGGCAGTGACGACACCAACATTCGTATCTGGAAGGCCGAGGCCAACAAGAAGGTCGGCACGACGGCGCCGCGTGAGCGCCGCAAGCTCGAATACAACGACTCGCTCAAGGAGCGCTACCAGCACTTGCGCGAGATCAGCCGCATCTCCAAGTACGTGCTTCTCCTCTCTGTGTTTGGTGTACTGACTTGGCGCAGTGTCTAACCGTGTAATCGTTTGTGTTGTTGCAGGCATCGCCACGTGCCCAAGGCCATCAAGAAGGCCGCCGAAGCCAAGCGCGTCGAGAACGACCGCGAGAAGTTGAAGACGGCGAACCGCCGTGCGCACGCCAAGCCAGGTGCCGTGCCATTCGTGAACACGCGCGAGAAGGCCATCATCCGCGAACTGGAATAGATAGACTCTGTAGATACAATGCAACACAAGCCCCTCATATTGCGTCTCGTCCAGTGGTGACTGATTGCTGCATGTTGTTCCCGAAAGCGCACTCCCGTTTTTCTTCCACGGGAGGCTCCTCTTTCCATTTTTGTTGGCGTTCTCTGTCGTACGTAGGTGTTGGCGTTGGCGTTTGTTGGAAACAAAATGGTGTCGTTTGTTGGCGAGACACTCCGTTTCTTTTTGTGACGTGCCCAACATCAAAATGCCCACTGTTCAGTGCAGCGCGGATACGTACGATGGCGAACTTCGAAGTGGTGGCACGACGGCGCAAATAATACGAGTCGCAGTGCGACTCGCACCGTATTGCGACCGATCGTGTCACTCCAAAACGCATCTGCCGTAGCGCTTTCGTGCCACTCTTTTCACCAGCACCACACATTTTGATCGTGAAGCCGTCGAATGTCGAAGAAGCGCATCCTAGGATTCGAAAAAGCAGTGTGCGCCAGCGTATCCTGGCCTGACGTGCGACTGACGCGTGCGCAGAGATGGATACAGCTCCTCATCCTGCGTCCATCAACGCGTGATTCAACTTGACCGGCGCTCTTGGAGTCTTGGTTGCAGCCGGCCTGCCTCAAGCCCTCAGCTGCGCCGCGCACGCCAACTGAGTTGACCCTCAGTGCGTGAACTCAGCGTTCTTTGGCATTCAAGTCGCTTCTGAAAAAACGAAAAAGGACGCAACCAAGATCGCACATTTTCTTTCTCATTCATGCCTCTTTGGCCGGTGGGTACAACAAAGAAGCGCGCAATGCCCATGTTCCCAAACCAAAAAGGCAACGGACCGCCACGAGAACTTCCTCAAAAGCATGCACATGCCAAGCGAGAAACACCGAACTGGTTTATCGCTCAGAAGGCGACTCGTGAAAATTTCCATTAGACTGCAGCTGCTTCTGGCGATGCGCTGCACATGCGCGAGGCTCGCGCATGTTGCCGCACACAAATGCAACTCACTTGTCCCTCTTCACACCCAACACTCGATTGGACTATATCAGTGCATGTGCAGAAAAAGCTAGCGTGAGGATTTCCAATGGATGGATCAATTAATGGATTACCATAATGTATGGAACCGTCCACTTTGTTGGTTTTGTGTCCAGGCTCGCATTTTGCGACCGTGTGACAAGCCAGAGGACTGAACCGTCACCCAGTTAGCCAACGAGCAAAAACCACCAACTGTTCCGCTATCAAGCGCCAACGAAATAAGGAACATCTCTCCCCGACGGAGCAGCTAGCAGGGATCGAGACGGCATTCCGCGTTGTCATTGTCCCCCGTCGATTTCGTTCGGTCCTCTGCACGGAAGCTGGACCTCAACGACACCTCCGCTGTGCCCGCGCGTGCCTCTGCAGACGTCCAGCCACTTATCGACGCGCCCCCGTACCTCCACAGATCTTAATCACACAACCAACCCAACCGACATGATGGACCGCCGCTCCGCGCTGGAGCTCGCTGAGGGCAAGCTGTGGGGCATGCTCTACACGAAGATCACCACGAACCCCGAGTGCGCCGAGGAATGCGACGATTTCGGCATGATGCCGCTGCACTGGGCGTGCACGGCCAAGGACGTGCAGCCGCGCGTCGTGCGCAAGCTGGTGGACGCATTCCCGACCGCCGTCATGCTCAAGAACAAGGGTGGCCTCATGCCGCTACACATCGCGGTCAAGGCCAAGGTGCCGCTTGAGGTGCTGCAGGTCTTGGTCGTCAAGAACGACGACGCGGTCTGCGAGGAGACACCAGCGGGTGAGACGCCCGTGGAACTCGCCGAGCTTTACGGCCTCGCGCCTGACGCCATGGCGTACTTGCGAGGCGTGCAGGAGGAGTTGCGTCGTGCCGGTCGCGCGCCGCCACGCCCCACGCGATTCCGCCCACTGTCCAGCAGCGGCAGTATGCGCAGCATGGGATTCGAAGACGACCTCATGTCCTCCTCGCACTCGATCGACTTGGGCAAGCGCCAGGACGTGAGCATGCTTCGCGCACGAGGTCTGCAGGCCCCTACGGGCAGCATGCTGTCCCACCCACTGCCGCCACCGTGGAAGCAGGACAAGAAGTGCAACATTTGCCAGATCAAGTTCAGCTACTTCAAGAGCCGCCACCACTGCCGCAACTGTGGCCACTCCGTGTGCTCGACCCACTCCAACCGACGCCTGCCACTGCAGCACATCGGTCTGGACGGACCACAGCGCGTGTGTATCATGTGCCACGACGAATTGCGAGAGAACGGAAAGCCGCCGTCGGCTGTTGTGAACATCTACGCCAAGCACCACGACAACGAGCACACCACTGGAAGCAGCCGCGGCCGCAAGCCGTTTGGCGATGTGAGCAACAACCAAGGCCGCGCGTCCCTCACAAACTCGCAGGCCTTGACGTACGTGGAATCGTCGACGACATCACAGCGCAGCGCACACCCGATTGGCGACGATGACTTTGCCGACAGCGATGACGACGATGACGACTATGAGAACGCGATGTTCTCTGCACCACGATCAGGCCGCCCGCGAGCCCAAACCGACATGGAAGGCATCGACCGGATCTCGGTCATGAAGGACCAGAAGAAGGAGTTGGAAGCCCACATGCGTGACCTGCTCGACCAAACGAGCCGAATGAAGGCCGCGATCGAGGCAAGCAATGCCAAGGTGCAGCACGCGATCAAGGAGAAGCACATCCACGAACTCAATGTCGAAGGAGCTCGTGGCGACAAGATCATCGATGTCTCACGAGTAACGGAAGACGAAGAGCTGGAGAAGAAGGTGCTTCGTATCACAAGCGTGGATGATGTTGCGCTTGATCCCAAGGACCTGCAAATGCCTGAGGACGCAGCGCTCAACGTCGCGGCGACATGTCACTACCTGGGTCTCGCGCTCTTCGAGAAGGGCGAGTACCAAACTGCCGTGCAAGAGTTCCGCAAATCGGTGTCATTGAACCGCCGAGATGGGGACGTCTGGTACAACCTGGCACGAGCACTGCACGCCGTCGATGAGTCGTTTGAAGCCGAGATCGCGGTCAACCGTGCACTCGATATTACGCCCAAGAACTACGCCGCCATGTCGCTTCTGGGCAAGATCCTCCACTCTCGCGGCGAGCACGACAAGTCAATTGAGGTGTTCCAGCGTGCGCTGGGCATGATGACGTTGAGCAGTGACTCGGACGATGAAGAGGATGTCGGCTCCATGACGGTCGGATGGTAATAGCAGCAGCAGTAGTAGACGTAGACAAAGATGAAGGAGAAAAGATTCCCACAAGTAGAGTAGCCCACAACAGGAATGATTCCGAACAAAATAGCACCACAACTCCATCCGAACCGACGCGGCGTTTCCCATTCGACGCGGTAAACGCTGATCGCAGGCCACAGTCCACGATGCAACGCGAGTACTTTCGTCGGGAGCTCGAGCGCGAGTGGGAATGGATCGAGGCGGAAGAGAAGAAGGCAAGTCGAGACCCACATCAACTGGATACGATGGGGCAGGTTGAAAATCTGACATTTGGTGTTTCATTCAGCTCGAGGAAGAAAAACGAAAAGTTGTGTCTGAGTGGGTCACGGTGGAAGAAGCCCAGCGCGAGTACAACCGCAAGCGTGAAAGGTAGAGCGCAAGGATGTGGGTCAGGACCTGTGTCTCCTGCTTGTGAAGCTCAGCTCGTGGAGTGAATATGTGGTTTGCAGCTTTGAAACGCTTGTGTACGAACGATTTCAGTTCCTCCAGCCGGACGAAGTTGTTGCTTTCAATGTTGGTGGACAGGTAAGATTCCTAGTTGTCTCGCGCTAAGGTTATGCTATCAATCGGCAGACCCAGTAACGCCTCCGTGTGATGGAATCGTATCAGCTGTACAAGTCGACAGTTCGAGTGTGGACTCGAGACCGCTTCTCCGTCCTCGCTCAGCTGTGTACGACGAAACCCAAGCTGCCCAAGCTCTGTCTCGATGAAGACGCCTACTTCTTTGACCGCGACTGCTGGATCTTCCAGTTCATCTACGCATTCCTCCGCGACAATGCGCTGCCGGATTCCATCGACATTCTACGAGAACTCTACTGTGAAGCCAGCTTTTACCGCATCGGGCTTCTGCGCCATGCCATCGAAGCCAAGATGATCGGAGAAGACGCAGTGATCTCCTCTGCTGCCTTTCCACGGCATGGCGCTTCTAACTCAGCAGGCAACGGCGGATCAATCCTGCCATCCAGTTCAGGTGGCGGTATGAAGCGAAATATCAGCAAGAAAATGTTGGACAAGAAAGACGGCGGCGGCGGAAGCAGCCCCACTAAGTCTGCTGCGACGCCACGATTCAGTGAGCTGCCCGATCCATTTGGATTCACGTCCAAGAAATGAACGCGTAGCCTGCCGGATCAGATCTAGCCATGAAAATGCAAAAATAGAGACTGTTCATGAGCCCACACACCATCGAGAAGACCTCTTGCTGGTGTGTTTGCTGTTGACGCATTGGTCAGACGTAGCGAGATCATCAATGATGGAGAGCACGGGCAAGGTTTGTCCGCTGGGATGAATGCTGTGTGTGAGAGGTGGAAACTAACGTGTTGGCTGAAGTATGAAGGCGGTCGATCCTTCGGGCGGTACTGTGGCTATGGCCAGCTTGAGCTGGCGGATGGTAATCGGTACGAAGGCGAGTTCTTGAACGGCCAGTTCCACGGCAAGGGCACGCTGTTCTTTCCTGCAGGCAAGCTCGAAGGCTCGTGGGAGAACGGCAAACAGATCGAGGCAAAATTCACGTTCTCAGACAGCCTGGAGTACGCACCGAATGACTGGTCGTACTGTTCGGAGGGCGATCGCCGCTTCCACTCGGAGAAGATGTCCGAGTTGGGGATTTCTGCGGCTGGCGAGCTCAACTACTTCGACACGGGCATCAAGCGCGTGGTGCCCTTGGGCACGTACGACGCTGGCAATGGCATCTTCACACCATCCACAGGACAGGTCGTCGCGTACGATAACCCCACAGAAATTCGCGAGCCGAGTCCGGAAGAGAAGGAGTGGATCATCCAGAAGGCACCGAAGGCCAGCACAAAGGATATGACCGTCAAGTAGATCGATGCACGACTCAATATGATGCAACAAATGCCGGAGAAAGTTTGATTAGAAATCCTATGCAAGCTAACACTGTGGATCGAAACCCGGTGAATACTTTGTCCTCGAAGCGAGATCGATGTCTTAATCTGCAATTCCACTCAGCCTCCCGTGAGACGTTCCTGTTGAACAGCGTCTCAGCTTCAAACAACACATTCACCGTCGTCGGCTGCTTGTGCGGACGAACGAACAGGCACGTGCCCACCAGGTCGTGCGCCTCCTCCAAGACTCAGCGCATCCATTCCCAGCAAATCTGGTTGAGGTGACGCTCGTGTAGAGCTGCGCTTTGGCGAGTCGAAGCTCATGAGGTCGGCAGTCGCTGGGGCTGACTTTGCGTCTTCCAGGGCTTTGATCAAGTTGTCGTTGACCTATCCAAGTCGCAAGAACGCAAAGAGTTAGCCACCTCAGACAAATCTGCTTCACAAACGCTAGAGTTCGACAACTTACATTCAGACACTCCTCCAGAGTGCGCTCGTCCAGCTTGCCCATGATGCCTCCTTCAATCAGCGTGTTCATGCGAGGCTGGCACTGACGTAGGAAGTCAAGCACGTCCTCCATTGCCTCAGTCTCCTGCTGCGCAGATGCCTTCAGGTCGCGGTAGATCGCGATCTTCTCGAGCACCACTTTCAGATCTGACTGCAGCTTCGCGACCTGCTGCTCACGCGTCGACCGCGCACCAGTAGTGGCAGAGGACACGCTGCTGTCAATACTGCGGCTGCTACCGTGCTGGTGCTGCGACTGGAACTGTGGTCGCGACGATGGCGGCGGCGTGAACACCGGCACGTCGTGCTCGGCTTCCGGGAACACGACACCGTGGATCTTCAGCATACGATACGTGTCCTGGAACGTCGTCAGTGAGCTTCCTGCAAACGCATCGGCCCACTGCTTGATGAGCTCGAGCGCTTTGTTCTGCACGTCGAATCCCATGCTGCCGTCCGCCACGGCCGCCACTTCCTGGAGAAACGCACGCGAGCCGACCTGCGCGTGCATGGTCGCAGAGCCGTTCTTCACCAGCGTCTCCGCCAGCACGAGCGTGAGCTGCGCCACGCGTGGTGATCCGCTTTGCATGCGGCGCTGCAGCGCACGCACAATATCATCGCAGCTAGCAGTTCAAGTTAGTCAGTCACGGTTCGTTACATCCCCATAACGCCACTCGCAAGTATGGAGACGTACAGCGCCTGATTCGCGTTGGCCGAGTCGCACACCATGAGGTTGAGCTGCCATTCTGGGCCCGCGAGCTCCTCGGCTGTAGCCTTCTCCACCAGTGCCACTACGGCTGCCACTTCGTCCGCGTACTCGCTCATTTTGGGTTATAGCTGCTCGCTTTCTGACTTGCTGGGAAGCTCAAAATGGTTCAAGGCTAACTTTTGACACTTTACTTAGCTGATTACAGTTTACTTTATTGAGATTCAAGTTAACCAAAGTGAAAAGCTCCATCACCATCGTCGCCAACATCAAGTTCGACGTGAAGAAGACGACGGACTCTCGATCTGCCTCTTCACTTGCGTGAGAACCATGAGTCCGCTGCTGTGGCACACACGACTTCTATATGGTGTGGCTGCCATGTCGGCCAGCGCCGTCGTGTTCACGTTCTTACAGGAGCGCGAGGAACAGGAGGGACGCGAGCAGCTCGCGGCCGAGCAGCTCATCTCGTCGGCGCATTTCTTCCAGGCCATGGAGAGCATGCGACTCACGACACAGCAGAAGATCGAAATACGCAAATTCTGGCGGAACCTGCGCAACCGCGCGGCGCAGGAGCAACGGGCCAGCGTCAATGGCGATCAGAGCGCCTCAGGCGAGCAGGTCCTCAACATCCCCATGTGGGAGATCCAGCACTTTGCACGCGAGTACAAGCAGGTCTTTCCCGACATCTTCCCAGCCGATCAAGTGCAAGAAGTGACGCGATTGGCCGCGGATGCAGCGTCACAGTACGTTGGAATCGTTGAATCCACGAGCTCCATGATCCGATCGACGGGCAAGCGTTTCCAGGGCATCGCCAAGGACACGAAGGAGGAGATGCAGGGCGCTGTGCATCGTACTGTGCGCAAGTACATGGAGCGTGCGCTGGATGTAGTCGGAGAGCGACTCAAGTACACGCTGAAAGACCGCCACATGCCGATGTATCTCAGGACAAACATCGACATGGCTGTGGACCAGTTCATGCCGGACGTCAAAGTCGAGATCTTCCGCAAGACCAGAGACCTGTTCGCTCAAGAGACCCCACCGCCAGAGGTGCCTCAGCTCATCGTGACTGACGAGATTCAGAAGCAGGTACGAATACGTGCAGAAGGACTGAGCTGTGTGCGAGAAAGGCAGCTGATGGTTGTTATGTTTGATTGGGCAGCTCTCCATTTTTGGGCGGCTTCGCGGGCACATCCTGTACCACTTGTTCCCGTTCGACAAGTCCATTTGGATGTGCTTCCGTGACCCGTGGTGGGCGATCTACAGCAGCGTCGGCATCCTGCCCGTCGTGGGCCAGCTATGGTGGTTGTTTCTGTTCCTGATCAAGGACAAGACGAACGAGCACCAGCTCTGCCAGTTCATCGTCGGGTTCAAGGTGGCGCAGTTCATCTCGCTTGGTCTGTACTCGACTACCTCTGGCGTGATCCACTACATCCGATGCATCGCGAGCGGCTCACTCGATGCCTGTCGAGAAAGTACGTCTTGATTTTCTACCCTCAAGCGCCTTGAGCTATTGCGTCTGAATCACTAACTCTATTGTTTGCAGAACCAGCGCTTGAACCGTGGAATGCGTTCTTCTTCATCCTCCAGATCGCACTCGTGTGGATCGCATTCTTCCGACTGCCCTACACCGCTCGACCCACAGAAGAGAAGCATCCGCTGCTGTACCGCACCAAGTCGATGGATCGCAAGGAGCAGAAAGTCTACCGCGACGTGTTCGGCAACACGCTGCATCTCAACCGCGGCGGCTACCTGATGAAGCTGTGCGGGTACGAGACGGTGTCGTTTGGCATCATCGTCACGCTGACCTGCGTGATCCTGTGGATGCCCTTCGAGCCGTGGCAACAGAAAGCACTGTTCTACTGGCTGCGGACAGCCTACGGACTCTTTTCACTGCCGTTTGTGGTGTTCAAGATCCCACTGCTCGCGAATGTGCTGCTCCACACGCGGCGGATGGGCTACAACGTCCGAGGCGAGACCGTCAAGGTCATCAAGATTAAAGACGAGTAATGGCATAAGTGTGTGTGGTTGTTTGTTTTGGAGTTGATAAGCAAAAGGGTCCTAACGTTCTGGCTTGGTTTGGTTTGGTTTGGCTTGGTCTCGTTGGGTTGGGACTACACCTGAAATTCGGCGTCGTCCTTGGTGCCAACTTTGCTCGAGAAGCCTGCTTGCGAGTCGTCGTCCTTCAGGCGGTTGTTGCGAAGAAGCGCGTGGACTGCACAACCCAAGCCACTACAATGACAGCAATACAGAGTGAGGATGCGAACAGTGTCCCGGGACAACTCCAAAAACGCCGTACCTCGTGGAAAACGAGAACATGATTGTCGGCATAATGAAGAAGACGAGGAAGATAATCGTGACTACATACATACAACACGAATCAGTACAGTACTCCAGCCAGACAGCAAGAGTTCCCAGTAAAAAAACTCACCTGCGGTCGTGCCCAGCAGCAATTGCTCCTCTCCGATACGCTTGTTGAGGAACACCAAGTGGTCCAGCTCGCTCTGCTTCTTCGTGAGCACAATGTACCAGCCACAGGCCACGAGAATACACACGAGGAGCTGCACGCGGTGGAAGAACAGTCTACAAGGCACATGCTTCGTCAGTCCCATCGTTTTCTACCACCGAAACACAACACCAGCCAAGAAAAAAAAACGCACAGCAGAAAGAAGAACACGGAGACCGAGACGAGCAGGTAGTTGGTGAGGAAGAAGTTGCCGTTGGCCTTGAGCCGCGCGACCATTTGGTGCTGCGGCGGCACCGTGAATGGCTGCGCCTCGCCCACGCCGATGCAGCTGAACAGCGAGCGGATATTGGCGATCGTCACGCGCGTGCGGATCTGCTCCAGCACCATTTCCACGACCGGCCCCAGGTGGAGATCCAGCGTCTTGCCATCGAGCAGCTTGCTGTCCACGTCGTAGACCTCTTCTTCGTGGCCCTTGACGCCCTGCGGCTTGACAATCGACGTCGGTTCCATCATCATCTTGCGGTCTCAGCCGTGGCTACGCGAATGCACCGTAACGACTTGGCCGTCCTGGAGCTCGTTGAGGTCAATCGACCTGCCCGTCAGAGCCAGAGCGTGTTCGTCTGGGTCGGCCCAGACTCAGAACTCGGTATCAGATGGGATCAGTATACATGTATACTGCACAATCTTAGGAGAGCCGGTTTTAGGAGCGACTGTTGTGTTGTTGTTGGTTCTGTAGCCATTTTTAGAAAGTGCAACAATGGCGGTGATGAAGAGAACGAAGTGGCCAACGGACACCACACGCCAGTGCCGACCTCGCGTGCTTGGCAACGCCAGTGGACTAAGATTCGATGGTTCTTATCAGTACAAGCTCGTTTCTGAGTAGAAAGTGTAGGAAGCTAGAGTAGCTACAGTAGCTACTTTCGTCGGGGGGGGCAGGAGATCGATTGCTGTTGCAGTCTGTTGGCGGGACGATGCGAATCTTCATGACGCCAGAGCAGCTTCGTCTCATGTGGAAATAGGTAAGGACGCATGAAAAGAAGTGAATATTCCACACTCCTCCTGTAGGTCTTTGCAGTCATTGTGATGATCTTCAATGTGGAAGCGTAGCTCTTGCCGACTCGATCATTTCTGATCTTGCACGTGCAGACGGAGACCCTGAAACGGAGTGCGAACCCAAACAGCCACCACGACGAACACCACCGCTTCGCCGCCACCTTATTACTACCATGTCCTGCACGCCAGCTCGCCGAGCCTCTTACCAACTTAATGTGGAGCGTCAAGATGCGGTGAAGGGAGCCGCTCAACCACGAGCGGCGGTCCACGCGGCCGACGACGACTACACACCAGAGCCTGACCAACAGCAGCCTTCTCCTCTTGTGGTGAGAAAGGCGGTTAAAAGAGTGACTGAAGATAACGACAGCGATGGCGATAACAACCAGGAAGAAGAAGTCGCGCACACTCCAGTCGCAGTCCCGTTCAGCTTGCACCGGCGCCTCTTTTCTCGCGAAGATCCGCCACAAGAGCCGAAGCTCGTTCCCACAGTCAAGGCAGAGAAGAAGTCACAGCAGATCCATCACCTGCGTAAGCAGGCCGCGCTTAACAGCGATCCGCCGCTTACGACCGCGCGTCTGCGTCAGGAGAATGCAGCTCTAAAGCTCAAGCTCTCGCAGCTTGGCAGTCAGCACGATACGCAAATGCAGGCGATTCAGACTCAACTAGCGCAAGCTCTAACAGCCCACGACAAGGCCGAGCAAACCTTGAAGACGCAGATTGCTCAGCTCGAGAAGCGCCAGGCAGATTCCAATTCGACTCTGCAGAAATGCCAGCTCCAAGTCGACTCGCTGCTGGAGAAGCTGCGCGAAGTCGAAATCTGGTCCGAGCGGATTGGTGAGCTACCGGAGCGTCGAGCTTTGTGCCCATCGACACCGTCCAAGGCTACTGCGCTGGCTCAGAGTCTACTCTTGCGTCGAGGCAATGGTTCGCCGTTGCCATACGGGAAGCAAGCCAAGCTTGGTAGCGTCCAGCCATTCGCGTGGAGAGATACGGGCAACCACGCGCGCGTCCACATCGCCCACGAGATGGTAGCATTACCGTCACCAAAGAGTGCAAACGCAACCCCGAACAAGTACCGCATGCTGAGCTTCTCCTCATCGCCAACAACGCCCGTCACTGCTCGCTATGTGCCTGTGGTTCCTCAGTATCCCGAATGTGGCAACCTTGACTCACCAGTCACCGGCCTTCCATCACCATTCACGCTCAAGCACCAGCGTCCAGTGCAACTCGAGAAGAAGCTGTCGGCAGGTCTCCTTTCATACTGTGCCGATGTGTTCTCTTCCAAGTTTTCGCAGGCGTCAGCCCCGAGTCCGTCCCCAAGTATGAAAGTCATGCCAGCGTGGAAGGTGGAGGAGATCCTCCAGAACGGCTCCAACCCACCGGCAGCTCGCATTGATAGCCCGCTCCCTGGAGACTTTACCGCGATTAACATGCCTCCGATGAACTTCAGTGGTGGAGACGCATCACCTGTGAAGGCTGGCAGCAACACCACTTCCCTTTGAGACTGCTGCTGGTGCAGCCTATTTATTATGCAATACATGTGCGTGTGCCTCTTTTATAGGGCAACACAAGGGTGCCGCGCTGATGGGATCAACTACGATCGACTCGGTCTTTGAATTGCTTTCGCGTTCATCGCCCTGCAACTGCGGGCGAATCTTGTTGAGATCTGCCTGTAGCTGGCTGTTCGACGGGTCCAACTCCACTGCAGCAGCGTAGTCATCCGCAGCTAAGACAAAGAATACCCAGCGTCAGATCTCCACAACTCTGAAGTAGCACAAGTGGAGAAGGCTTACCTTGTGAGAGCTGTTGCATCGCCGCGTGGGCGGTTCCGCGTCGCACCAGAGTCTTCACAACCCACTCACGTCGCTTCGCCGTGCCTGGAGCCGGCCCAACCGCGAAGAATGCAATGCCACTGCCACCTTCACTCTCAATCCCTCCGTCCACAGGCTGTTGCTGCAAAAGTTGCAATGCAGTAGAGCAGTCGTCCACACATTTCTGCAGCTCGTGACGTCGTAAGAAACACGCCGCTCGATTCGAGAGGCACGCGATCGAATGCGGATGCAGGCGGAGACTCTCGTCGTAGTTCGCGATCGCGTCGTCCAGTTCGCCTTGCTTGAAGCTCTCGTCTCCACGTTCTTTTGCATGCTGCGACTGCATAAGCTGCAGCACCTGATAGTAGTCGTACTGCAGCGCTGGGTTCTGTTTGTCCATGGTCAGGGCAACACCATAGTCGGCCTTGGCCTCCGTGAACTTCCCAAGGCGGCACAAAGCAGTGCCTCTGCGCACGAGAAGCTTGAGCTTCAGTCGAAATTCGCGAATCACTCGTGCGTGGTCTTCTCCCGTGGCACTTTGGGCAGTCGCACTTGCCTCGGGGGTATCTGGAAGATGCGACAGTGCCTTGGAGCAATCATCAAGGCATTTCTCGAACTCTCCCAGCTGCAGATAGCAAGCAGCTCGGTTTGACAGGCACCTACGATTGATTCGCATGGATACAGAACGTTAGCCTCTGGTAGGATGGGGTCGATGCCATGGAACAAGAGCCACGTCACGTACGACGTCAGCAGGTCTGTCTGGTCGTCGGCTGCGACAGAACTGGCTTCAGTGTAGGCATTCACCGCGCTTCGGTAGTCACGAGAGCGATAGAAGTCGTCGCCTTTGGCCTTCAACCATGCAGCTACGAGAAAAAAAGGTCATTAGAACGTGCAGGAACAGATCAGCCCGCAACAGTATCACTCACGATCGCTTTCGCTGATGTCGTAGGCAGCCGCAGCGGCGCCACGCAGGCCCTGGTGCTTTTTGAGGTGCTTGCGGTTCTTGAGCAGCCAGTCTTCTTCTTCAGCAGCTTTTGACTCGCGTGAAGGCGTTGGGAATAGACGAGGTGTGAACTTGATCTCCGCTTGAGAGGCAGCACGTGGTGGTGGCAGTTCCACCACGACAACCTCGGCTTCGTCATCCTGATTTGACATCGATTCCACCTTCTCAGGGGCTTTGACAGCCACCTCAATAGGTGATACCTTCGACTCAACTTGGTTATCCTCCCCCGAGTCGATATCCTCAACCTCGTCTTCCGATTCCGTCTTCTGCTCTAGCTCTTCCTTCCAATCTGGCTTGGCAGGAGGAGCACGTGCGATGTCGAAGCTTCCATCGGCGTTCAGCTCCAGGATCTCCCCCTCTTCTTGCACTGGCACTGATGCTTTGGGCGTGTGTTGAGCGGTTTTGGTCGCGTCGGCCGTAGTGTCGGTCACGAACGAAACGCGCTTCTTAGTGGAAGCCTTTCCACGGGACACGGCCGACGGAACAGTGCTATCACGTTGATTGTCGCTGTTTGAAGCTGTCGCTTTGGCAGCCGGTTGCTTCATGCCTTGAGGCAACTTCTCGTGAAGCTCCTTCATCTTGAGCTCTTTGAACGACTCATACATCGCTTGCTGCAACGTGAAGAACCGAGATCGCATCAGCCAAGGACGATAAAGCCTCCAAAGAGAATACATCCTACTCACCTCTTCACGCGCTTTCTCGTCAGCCTTCAAATCCGAGAGGATCTGGCGATTCGCGTCATCCACCACCATCTGAGCTCGCAGCGTCTGCTTCTCTTCCTGATACTTGCGTTCTTTGCGCTTCTCAGAGAGCGCCGTCTCTGATCGGCTTTTGCGATCCATCGACTGCAGACGCCGAGCCTTCAGCGCCGCCTTGCTGTCTTCGCATGATAACTGGCCCCATAGCTTCGATTTAATCTATGGCGGATATCATCGTTAGCGTCTCATGTACAGATTCGATGGAAGCTGAGGTCGAAACAAAAACGCTGTACCTTGCTGACTGTGACGTGCAGCACGTGGGTGGCGGCATTGCGCTTGATCACCGCTGACGACTCGTCCACAGCGTCGAACAAATCCACTAGCAGCACATACGGTGCCACGTTCACCTTCACGACCAAGTCGCTGACTGCAATCCAAGCGAGACCAGTCAGTTCAGTTTCTCGTTCAGTCTTGAGTGTGGCAACCTGGAAGCTTACTGTAAATGTCCACGTTCTTCAGCGCCGCTCCTGGCAGTGTGATCTGCAGCGCGATGCTCGCCGCATCCTCCTCCCACGTGTAGCGCGGCGTCAATGGCATGCTGGAAGCCTTTGCGTCTGGTGTTGGATACTCGCGACTGAATGGCAACTGGAAGCTCCATTCGGACTGGTGACCTTTCACGCATTTTTTCGATCCATTTCAGTGTGTACCGTATCGACTCCCTAAAGTATGAGACAAAGATGGCTACATTGACTGTACTATACACTTTCAGCAAAGTGCGATGCATTTTCGCGACTACATGTTGGGGGCGGCGAGGTGTTGCTCGGCATGAATGAACACACATGCTATGAGACCAGCCGTACTCGGAGACACCCATCCACAACAATCGCAGATCAAGCAAAAGCTGTGCTGTAGACTCGTGGAGTCACGGTGTGTCTGCTGCCTGTTGCCATGCACGTGAGACGTTCACTATCCATTTACAAACTCACAGATGAACCCCTCGTTATGACTCGAGTGGGTCGATCCACCCGGACCCCACTTGAGGCTTCAGTCGGCATTATACCGTCGGAGGCATGTAGAATCGAGGAAAGTCTCCGTGTGGATTTACTGTTTAACAATGCGGTGGGAGGTGAATCACAACGCTGGAAGTCGGTCATGCTCACTTCCCATTTATCACTCTTCCAGTGCAAGCCACCGGACCTTCACTTCAGCAATGGCGCGGACGCTATCTCTTAGCTGGATGGTGTTTGCTGCACTCATGCTAGCGTCCTCGGTTGCCACCGACGTGTACGCTTCAGTAGTCATGGGCATCGACGCTGACACGGGACTCAACGTCACTGAGATGATCAAGCGCCGCGGGTATCACGTCGAAGAGCACGAGGTCGTCACTGCTGACAACTGCGTGCTCACCATGTACCGCATCCCTCGCTCCTTCGCCGAGTGCCAATCAAGCAACCCCACCAACACGACAAGGGACAAGCCGGCAGTGTACCTGATCCACGGTCTTCTCGACAGCTTCTACACGTACGTGGTCAACTTCCGCACACAGAGCCTCGCGTACCTACTCGCCGACGCTGGCTATGACGTCTGGCTCGGCAACAACCGCGGAACAACGTGGTCACGCAAGCACGCCACGCTTACTACGGACGACGACCGCTTCTGGGACTTCTCGTGGGGGGAGAGGGCCAAGTACGACATGCCTGCAATGCTCAACTACGTTCTCAAGTTGTCCAAGCGTCCGACGCTGAGTTACGTCGGCCACTCAGAAGGCACAATGCAGGCTTTCGCGGGCTTCTCTATCAACCAGGAGCTACCGAAGAAGGTGTCGTACTTTGGTGCGTTGTCACCAGTCGCTTACATAGGCGATCTGAAAGCGACCATCTTCAACGGCCTGGCCAAAATCCACTCGGACGAGCTCATCCAGGAGCTCGGCCTGAACGAGTTCTCGCCACGGACAGCAATCATCCTGGGCTTCCTCGGTAAGTACGCGTGCGCCTACGGTAGCGTCGCCTGCACAGCATCATCAATGGCATCACAGGCCCCTCCAAGAACCTGAACCAATCGCGTATCCACGTCTACATCGCCCATACACCGGCAGGTACTTCCGTGAAGAACATGGTGCACTTTGGCCAGGGCGTGCGCGACAAGAAGTTTCGTCACTACGACGACGGTTGCGATTGTGAGGCAGACCAGTCTCTAGCTGATTGCCCCACGACAAGCTGCAAGAACAAGGCCGTGTACGGTACGATGAAGCCACCGTCGTGGGATCTGTCCAAGGTAGCGTACCCACGCACAGCGTTCTTTACGGGTAAAAACGACTGGCTAGCGACCCCGCTGGATCTTGCGAAGCTGCGAGCTGAGCTGCCCAAGGGCACGATCGTGTCTGAGAAAGAAGTGCCGTTCAACCACTTGGACTTCACGTGGGCGTACGACGCTCGAGAGCATGTCTATGAGGATATGATCGGCCAGATCAAGCGCTACGAAGGCGTCGGGTACTGATGCACATATAGTAATTCATCACTGAACAAAATACACTTGCAGCCAACTGCGGTACAGACACAACAAGATAGAAATTGTGCTTCCTTGTCGATGCCGTTGGTTACCGCTTCCAGCTTCCTCGACACGTGAAGAGCAAATCGAACGCGATGACCAACCCATGATGGGGAGTATATTCCCCAGCTTGGGATCCCATTACACCATCGTGTGTCACGTCAACGTGGAAAACCATTCGATGGAATCGAATCGATTCTGAAGTGCTGATGCCACGCTCTGTACTGGAAGGGGAATTGCATAGCCAAGGACGCGCCACATTTTCGAACCTGATGGCTAACTGCTTCAACTTATGGGATCTGCGGAACGTCGACGACGACGCCGACGGCAATGGATTCCATTATGGAAGCCGCACGTGTGGAACCGACAGACTGAGAACACCTTACGTCAAGTTTGCATTGAAACGCGAGTCCACACGTCCACACGGCGTCACAGAATCACCTTTGACATGGCGTGATGGGCGAGTACAGTAATCCGAAAAAGAAAGTACGCGCACCACGAAAGGGCGTCACGACATCCTGCAGATCTGCTCAAATGGACGGACAACCGGATTGTGTGCCATTCGCCAATTCGCCACGGTTCCGGCGCTACAATAGAGAAGCAGCGCAACCACGCCGCTGCCACGATGAAGCGCGTCATGACTCTGAGCTGGCTGCTGCTGCTCGCCGTGCTGGCGATGGCCAACTGCGTCCGCGCTGAGGAGGACGCCAACATTGGCGTGGATCCGGACGCTGGTCTCAACGTCACGGAGATGATCAAGCACCGTGGCTACCACGTCGAGGAGCACCAAGTGGTCACCGCCGACCGCTACGTGCTCACCATGTATCGTATTCCTCACTCCTACGCCGAATCCCAGTCGGGAGTGCCAACGCAGACCAACGCCTCCAAGCCTGTTGTGTACCTCATCCACGGACTGCTGGACAGCTCCTTCACGTACGTGCTCAACTACCGCACGCAGAGCCTCGCATACCTGCTTGCCGACGCCGGCTACGATGTCTGGCTCGGCAACAACCGCGGCACGACCTGGTCGCGCAAGCACCTGGACTTCACGACCAAGGACGACCGCTTCTGGGACTTCTCGTGGGGGGAGATGGCCAAGTACGACATGCCGGCGATGCTCAACTACGTCCTGGACGCGACCAAGCGTCCGACGCTGAGCTACGTCGGCCACTCAGAGGGCACGATGCAGGCGTTCGCAGGGTTCTCTATCAACCAGGAGCTGGCGAAGAAGGTGTCGTACTTTGGTGCTCTCGCGCCCGTCGCGTACGTCGGCGGCACGACGTCGCCAGTGTTTGCCGCGCTGGCCAAGACTTACGTGGACAAGTTCTTCCAGTCGTTTGGC
This sequence comes from Pythium dissotocum, assembly GCA_023336355.1. Classification (NCBI taxonomy): domain Eukaryota; phylum Oomycota; class Peronosporomycetes; order Pythiales; family Pythiaceae; genus Pythium; species Pythium dissotocum. The sequence continues at coordinate 8,689 of JAADWY010000087.1, read as the reverse complement.
GTCGCTGAGTTCTGGCCGCAGTCACCGCTGATCCAGGGGCTTCTTGGAAAGTACGCCTGTGCGTTCGTCGACGTCGCGTGTGACAGCATCATCAACGCGCTCACGGGACCGTCCGACAACGTCAACAAGTCGCGCATCCACGTGTACATCACACAGACGCCTGCAGGCACGTCCGTTAAGAACCTCGCCCACTTCGCACAGGGCATCCGCGATGACACGTTCCGCCGCTACGACTACGGTTGCTCGTGCACTAGGCTACTGCCGCTGGCGCTGTGCCCTAGCGCGTTCTGTAAGAACAAGGCCGTGTACGGGGCCTTTGACCCGCCGGCGTGGGAACTTTCGCGTGTCAAGTACCCACGCACGGCATTCTTCACCGGCAAACAGGACTGGCTCGCGGCTCCTGCGGATGTCACCAAGCTGCGCGCTCAGTTGCCCGCGAGCACGATCGTGTTCGAGAAGCAGGTCGCGTACAACCACTTGGACTTCACGTGGGCGTTCAACGGACCGGAGAATGTGTACAACGACCTCGTCAGCCACATCAAGCTCTTCGAAGGCGTGGGCTACGATGTCAACTCGGTCAAATTGGCGTAGTTTATTGCCAAGCTAGTTGATAACGTTCACTTTGGTAACGCGATGCTGTAGTTACGTGGTAGCAAAGGGTGTTGTGGGTGTATTCAGGCCAGCTCTTCATTGAAGAGTCTCCAATCTGCAAGCGGTGGCCATCGCCTTCGCTTGGTTCTCAAGTCCCCGTCTTCGACGAGATTTTGGTACTGCAGTAGAAGGGCGACGATGCGGACGCGCCCTCCGATGTCATGACGATTCGTGGGTCTGTCCACCTCTGGGTCGCACCTGCAAACTATCAAGTCGAACATCCAGTATTATGTCCATGCGTTTTCAAAATGAGCAGAAGCGCAGCAAAGTATCTAGCCGACAGGAAAACTATCGCTGCCTTCAGCTCCAATTTTGGATGTCGGACAAATTTCAACCCAGATACTTCGAAGAACCGGTATCTCATAAATCAGGTCCATTGTAATGGGTTGAAAGCATCCATGTGCAGCTGCCTTCTGCGCACCCACAAGCAGCTCCACACGTGGAGCTTCACTTTCCTTTTTACAACGTGCGATCCAACATGGGACACAATCCGACTCGTTCTCGACACCACTCCGCCGCGACCCTCGAGTCACCACCACCAGCTATCCTCGTGCCAACTGTGGCGCCGGTGGATCCGTCATGGGAGGATCTCGAGCCCGCTGTGACCATGGAGCCGCTTGAGCTGATCCAGTCGGAGAGCATCGACCGAACTGGGACGGCCAACGAAGGTCTCTCCCTGGAAGACGCCTGGGAGGTCGCCACGGCCTGGAGAGAGCAGCTGGTAAATAAAGTACGAGTCGTGCCTGAGCGTGACGGCCCGCAGCTCAGCATCATCGAAAGCATCGCGTGGGTGCGGTTCAAGACAAGACCCAACGACCACGCAGCAGTCTCTGTTGCACGCGCTGCCGCAGTCACATGGCTCGCACTCGCGAGCTGTCCTGGGTACAGTGGCCTGGAGAATCCGGTCTTCTGGAAGTTCTTCTTCAGTGAGCTGTCCACATGATTCAAAACACATAGCAGCGATTTCAGCAACCACGACGCTGTCCACGACCTCAACGACTCACGCGGTTTCTTCGACCGGGCTGGTCACACGTTTCCCCGCTTCATATTCTCGACGCCTACGGTATTAACGCTGCAGATCAGTGCCTCACCAGTGTGAGGCTCTTCTGCGGCGTAGGAGACGAAAACATGGACCCTGTTGTCTACGCCAAGCTGAAAAGCTTGATGGCTCGCCTAGATCCATTCATTGATCACGCGCGAACCAATCGTCCCGTCGAAGTGTGTCTCGGGCATATTACCAGCTACACGTTTGGTGGTTGCGGAAGCAGCGGTAGCCCCTGGTCGCTGCTTGCGCGCTTGCTTGTGAGTGTGAATACTGGCATCTCCGTCAATGGAAACGCTTCCCACGGTACAGCATCGTATCGGTTTCGACTCGCTCAGCTAGCCAGCGAGCCTTACTCTTCCCTCGTGAAAAGCGAGTCTGACATTGATCAGCTCTTTGACCTCATGCACAGCGAGACTGTGCGAGTGGGAAGCTTGAAGTTGGAAGCCAGCCTCACTAAGGGCCAGTCGATCTCAGTTCCACAAAAAGCCCGATTGGTGAGGAGCCTCCTGTGTCTCGATGGCCAATCCACTCGCGCGACAACTACAGTGATTCAACTGTCAAAGGAAACAAAGCCACTTCTGGGGGCATTCATGTCTGCTCTGCCGAATACAACGAGCGTGCATTCGATCGACGTGACTTCCGACGACTTCGACAGCCATGGCTGGCGTACGTCATGTTCCATCCCGACACGCCCCAGTCGTCATGGCGAGCACTCAAACTCCACGTTCGGAGGTTTCCGAGAAGAGCGCTCTCGTGGTGGAAGCGATGGCGCGCGGCAACAATCTTGAAGCGCTGCTTAACGGCAGGAAGACGAACAGCGACGAGTTCTATTCTGCGAGACTCGCCTTTGGTGCAGTCAGAGCGAATCCACGTGGCTCTGCCGATGCCCTTGTTCTTGCAAGTGAGATCAAGACAAGAGTCGATGTGTGTGGATGGTCCTCGTCCTCTCCGCTGAGTGGGTGGGTCGCAGTAGTCGTTCCAGGATTCGGAATGGGGTGGGTACAGTCACGCGGATTGATGGATGTCCAGGTACGTCCTTCGTCGCGTTCAAATCTCGTCTCTCTCACTGTCAGCCAAAAGTACAGGAACACGCCCAGTGGACCAGAACGTCTACCTCGCTTCATCGCACCGCTGGGCCCAAGTCTCCAGTTTCTGGAAATTGCTGGCTACTGCAGTATCGAGCCGTCGTCAACTCTTGGCTCAATACTCGCCCGTAGCCCGTCACTATCAGCTCTCGTCGTGAAGTACACTGGCTCGCTTTGGTCTGAGTGCCTAACAGCGGACGACCAAAGCCTCCCAAAGCTTCGGGAGCTCGAGCTGCATATCCCAAGCTTCACTTCCATCTTCGAACAGCCCTCACTCAACCACTTCACCTGCTCACTGCCCCATCTTGAGGCTCTGCGAGTCAGTGCTCAGGAAGAAGACCAGTACGCTCGTAGCCTGCCTGCGATTGCGTCGCTATTGCGGCATGCAACTCACCTCCATTACTTCCACTGGGAACATAGCTCGAAATACGCTTGGGGTGGCCAGCTGCCATTTTCGTACATGCAGACGCACGCGTGCTCAGCACAACTCCTCGATCTCATCGAGTGGAAGGACGACAGCCACCTCTTCGTCGACAATCAGTCCAGGGTGCGACGCTGCGCTGCTCTTCTGAGCATTGGGAATCCAGCGAGCGGCCAGATCTTCAATCGCGACGTCATGTGGCACATCTTCCAGTATGATGACACTCGCAAGAAGCGTATCATTGTTGCGGAGCCGAAGTCGTCATGGAGGCGATTTGACAGGAGCAGAATAGCATCTATATCGGTTTAAAGGGGTTTGCGATTCTTCTATAAAATGATCAACGGTCCTTACCGATCAAATCAATGGTATCACATAACGGAGGTGGGTCAGAGTGGCTGGCGTCTGGGAAATCGACTCGAACGCAATTGAGCTCCTCGAGTGAAAATGAACGCCGCAGAGTGGACGTTGATCAGCCAGGGCGCCGAGGCGGTGAGAAGAGAAGCCGCCCATATAATACCGCGCTCTGGTTTCATGTACCTAACAGTGTGTGTGGAATGACGGCAGAAAGTCTATGAGACGGTCTTCAGTGGCCGTCCGTGCATCGTCAAGGAGCGCATCAAGAAGGCGTATCGCTTGCCCGTGCTCGATGCGAAGCTGTCCCACCGCCGTCTCGTCCAGGAGGCGCGTTGCATTATGAAGTGCCGACGAGCGGGCGTGATCACGCCAGTCATTTACCTTGTCGATGAGGACAGCGGACGTCTGTATACGGAGAAGATCATGGGTGGAAGCGTCAAGGAATACATCCGCGCGGCCTACCAGAAAGGTACGTTGCATGGCGATTACAGTCGCTAATTCGGAAGCAAATGCTCACTATGTGGATCGATTCGTGTAGACCCAGAGTACGGTCCGGCGGCCTTGAAGGTCGCGTACTCGATCGGCGCGGCCATCGCCAAGATGCACGACGCCGACATAGTGCACGGCGACCTCACGACCTCCAACTTGATGCTTAGCAGCGCCGAGGCTACAGAAGTGGTAAGTCCTAGCTTGGTTATGTTGTCACCGTGATGAGTCGGTGCCTGATGTTGCGATTACGTGAAGACTGTGATCGACTTTGGCCTGGCCAACTCGCAGCCTCTTCCCGAGGATAAGGCTGTGGACCTCTACGTGATGGAGCGCGCGTTCAACAGCACGCACATCAACTCGGAGATTCTCGTAAGTCACGTCGTCCTACTTTGTATCTTTATTGCTGTGCTCACTGGTAACCACGTTGTGTGTAGGTGGCGGAGGTGTTGCGTGCGTACAAGGCGTGCTCACGCCGATCGGACGCGACTTTCCAGAAGCTGGCGGCCGTGCGGCTGCGTGGCCGTAAGCGCACGATGGTCGGATAGATTATGCAGCGAGCCACAGACCAAGTCGCAGTGGAAAGACCCATGCAATGAACAAAGCAATTGTAGAAAAGAAGAGAGTTCGTGTTGACGAGCGCATGCAAGAGATTCCCCAAAGCAAAACTAGGAAGATTCGAATGTGAAGCTGGCGGTGGCGAAGAGCGTACGTCGATAGGGCCGCGTCAATCGCATGAAACGGCGGGCGTGGAAGCAGTCTTCTAACAAATACTGTACTAGCGCGTGTCCGTCGAGTTTACTTCCTCTGCTTCTTGGCTGCAACATGGAGATACATTCCGTCAGTTTGGTTCATGCAACGCCATCCTCAGCAGCCTGACATCTACGTACATGGCGGTGCATCGTCGTCGTCCTCGTCATCATCATCATCGTCGCCGCCATCATCGTCCTCGTCATCATTTCCGGCGTCCTCATCGTAGTCCTCATCGTTCTCATCATCCTACCGCAAGGCACAAGACACCAGTCAGCACCACGACCCTCCAATCCTCTCCCTCAGCCCGCAACAGGGCTTTACGCCTCCAGCTCACCTCGAAGGTGGTGGTGTACAAAGACGCTAAACCGACCTGCTCTCCTCCATCGTTCTCCTCCTCGTCGTCGTCGTCCTCCTCGACGGTGTTCTCATCGTCATCTTCGTCATTGTCGTCGCCAGCGTCATCGTGGTCGTCGTCCTCGGCGCTTTCGTCGTCCACGCCTGGCGCAGCAGCGTCGTCGTCCTCGTCGTCATCGCCACCGTCGTTCTCCTCGTCGTCGTCGTCGCCCTTGTCCTCGTCCTCCTCGTCATCGTTCTCTTCGTCGTTCTCACCGCTGTCGACGTCCTCTGGGGCGGCTTCCGCCACTGGCTTGGCCTTCACGGGGTCGGCGGCCTTGCCGCTCGCCTTCGCACCATTGACCGCCGCTACTTCCTGAGTCACCATTTCCATTCACATTGAAGCAATCATGTCAATCATCCGCAATCGATGGAGAGGAGCTCCTCGGTTGCCCAAGAGCGAAGAACAGTGGAGGCGAGAACATTCTCCGCTGCCACAGTTTGGAGCATTGACATACCGTCATTTTCAAACGTTGCCCACGCGTGGGTGGGTTTGGTGTGGATATTTTTTCGGACTGGGAAACTTAGAAAACGCGGAGCGCTGGTGGAGGAGTCGGGCGTGGTTTGTTGTTTCCCGCGCCGTCCAGGAGGATCTTGCCGCGGAGGAGGGGAAAGGGCGTAAAAATCCTTTAAGGGGGAGTGGGGATGAAGGAGAGCGGAGCGGAGCGGACGGATGGAGCCAAGTCGATCGTGAGTTGGTGTTGCAGAATTTCGGAGAGGACGCCCGCCAGCGGACACGAGCGGACGATGGCGGATGATTAGCTAATATTTTGACAGCAACAGAAAAAACGATTTTCAGTGCGGCGCCACATGAAAAATCGAATCTTCTCGAGAAAGGAATCTAGGAAACTCATTTTACGAAAGGTATTTACGTTTGGCATATACTTACATAAGATGTTGAAGGTGGAGCCACTTTATCAAGTGTAGCCATGTTGGTTTTGAAAGGGGACGGGCTACAATTCAGGTCAATGGTCATTGTCACTGGTGCTGTCCAACATGGACCCAATGTCTCACCAACCCACCGGCAATTTTCATGAGCAGAGACACAGTGGAGGATGACCGCAGATGGCGGCAAGCGTGCCCAGCATGACAGGCATCCATAACAATGATCGTGACGTTTGTCTGGCTCCGTAGTGTCCATAAGAGGCGGGGTACGCACGCCCGCCACAGTGCGTGTCGCGTGCTCAGTGTACTGGCCGCTGATCTTTCGTAGTCCAGTCACTGTCCAACATCTCACGCAGATGTGACCGTGCGTACTGTACCAGAAGCAAGGTGTATAGTGCAGGCTGTGAGTGTTTCGGCATTGGTCACACGACTTGTCATTCTCCATTTCGACGACTGCCACGACAATCTCCTCCTGCCCATGAAGATCTCTGCTCTCCTCTCGACGCTCGCGGTGGCGGTGGCTTCCTCTCTCTTGAGCAGCCAGCCAGCCACGGCGTACACGAACCCGATCAAGATCAAGAACTACAAGATGTACGACGCCAAGACCGGCGAGTACTTCGGCGTGCGCGGTGTGGACTACTACCCACGCCCGAACTCGGGCGAGCTGGACGAGAACAACCTCGACCTTTTCACGGACGACTACGTCGATATCTGGACCAAGGATCTCGCGCAGATCGCTGAAGTCGGTGCAAACGCCGTGCGTCTGTACGCCGTGGACCCATCCAAGTCTCACGACAAGTTCATGTGCGCGCTGCGTTCCTACGGCTTGTACGCGCTGGTGGACATCGGCGCGAGCTGCGAAGGCTGCTCGATCACCAAGGAAAAATACCCTGCGTGCTACTCGGCGACGCTCAAGTCACGTGGCCAGCAAGTGATCAACGCCTTTGCAAAGTACGACAACGTCTTGGCGTTCAGCGCTGGCAACGAGATCAACCACGTGGCCGACACGGTGACGGACAACGCGCCGTGCCAAAAGAAGTTCATCCGCGATATGCGCGCCTACATTGGCAGCTGCTCAACGCTGCGCCAGATCCCCGTCGGTGTCGTGCTCGCCGACTCGGGAGACGAGCGTGAGCTCAACGCCAAGTACTACAACTGCCGCACAAACTCGAGCGACACATACGAAAATGCCGAGTGGTACGGACTGAACGTGTACCAGTACTGCGATGGCAACGTAACGAGCGTCTCCAAGGCGGAAGGGTACCAGGGTCTGCTCTCCGATTTCGAGGCCTACAAGATGAACATCCCGGTCATGTTCACGGAGTTCGGCTGCCTTGACAAGTCGTTCCCAACAGTGGACGACTACGCGGCGCAGCGCACGTGGCTGCAGGCTGGCTGGATCCACTCCAAGACGTTCCGTGAGCAGTTCAACGGTGGCTTCGTGTTTGAGTACTCGACGGAGCTGGCCAACTCGGAGGAAGACTCGCCGTACCCGTTCACTTCGTACGGCGCCCAGAACTACGGCCTCGGCTACTACTCTCCTGAGAACTGCGACCACGTCAACACCACGTGCACCTACAACCGCATGCCCAACTACGACTCGCTCGCCAAGCAGTACAATGCCACGGACTACTCGGAGGAGCCGGCCATGAGCAGCTTCGTCGCCAACACCAGCAAGGTTGACTTCCCGGAGTGTCCTTCCAGCTTCAAGAAGCTCAGCGACATCGACTGGAGTGACGTTGAGGCCGTGAGCCTCTCCTGTCCAGCCAAGGCCCAAGACTACACGTGCTCTGGCCAAACGTCAAGCGGCACATGGACAGGAACCAGCTCGAGCGGCACTAGTGGAACTAGTGGAACCAGCGGAACGAGCGGCTCGACCTCCAGTGCTGCGAGCCCAATCCACGCTGGGCTCGGATCGCTCGTCTCGATCTGCGTCTCGTGGATTGTCGTCTCCATGCTGAGTAGCTAGACGGCAAAAGACCCTCAAAACCACATTCACAAGAAAAAATACCAATGCCATTAACCATGGTATTCGCCTTTGCATCGACCATATCGTGCATCAAAGTTGTAAGGTCTGAACGCCAAAGACTTACGCCCGAAGGCATTGAAGCTGAGCAGCTGATCAACCCATCGTTTGATGTTATGAAACAGTAGACCTCTGTCGGTACAAGTGCAGGCTAGTTCAGAGCCGCGACAGCCACCACTGCCACAAAAGACGTCAATAGAAGTGGGCTGACAGTCGCCGCGTTGCTCGTGCTCGTTGTGGTCGAAGTCGAACCTCCAGTTGTGGTGCCTGGGGTCGTGGTCGTGGTCGTTGGTGTGGTTGTCGTCGTCGATGTCGACGTGCCGGTCGACACTGTCTCCGACGTGCCCGAGGAGGAACTGGCACTTGTCCACACGCCACTGGATGCCTGGCCTGGGCACGTGTAGTCCTGCTGCGCAGCTGGACACGCTGCGCTCACAGCGTTCACTGCTGTCCACGAGATCTCACTGAGCTTCTTGAAGCCCGACGGACACGCCGGGAAGTCGACCTTGGTAGAATCAGCGACGAATTGGCTCTTGGACGGCTCGTCCGAGTAGTCAGTCGTGTTGTACTGGACGGCCAGCAGATCGTAG
>JAADWY010000086.1:0-71352 GCA_023336355.1 Pythium dissotocum | reverse complement strand
CTTCTCACCTGTAACTCATGGTGAATCTGCTGGAAAAGAGTCTCTGCAGCGTTGTTGCTCTCCCCAGAAAAGAACTTAGGCGCAAACGCTACTTGATCTCGCTCGTCATCCAGCCACTCAGCTAGCTCGCTTTCTTCGTCACGAAGGGCCCAAGACGCGTCACTGAGTTCGCTGAGGCCAAACCGATGCTATGAAGAGAGATTTTTAGTCACTTGGAGGGCATCGCCACTACATCCACGGAGAAGCTCACCTTTAGCTCAGCAACTTGTAGGAGGATGTCCATGGGACTCGGTTGTTCCATGGCATCAGTGCGGTCGCCACTTTCGCGAAGCTGCTGTATGGCATGCTGTTTTCGTTTCGCATCTTCACGAGCACCAGCAATGTACTCCGCCAGCTCACTCACTTTCGTCTCCTTCTCTTGAGTGAGCTGCTCGATCTCCGTCTTTGTCGCCTCCAAAAACTTTGTGGCTTGTGCGATGAGTTGACCTCGGTCGACCGCACTTTCATTGCTCATATTGTCACTGTCCCACGTGGACATCTTGTGCAGAGCGTCTTCATTGGCGCTAGCGATCGCACTCTTTCGAGCAAGCAAAGCATCAATCGCGCTGATCTTTGCGTCTTCCGTTGCCTGGATCTCAGTCATCCGTTGAAGTTGTTCTTGCATCTCGAGGCTCAGGCCAATAATCTCCACCACCTTGCACAGTTGACGCAGATTGAAACTCGACTCGTCGAGAAGGCTGGAATAATGGATCGACGATCCTCCACTGGTAATTGCAGGCGCCACCATTGAATGCGACTCGTTGGCGCTAGCTATCGACGATGCCGAGCTGTTGGAGATCATCGATAATGGCATCGTTGAGAGTGATGACCTTTGGGCGACGAGTTTTGCCATCGCTCTTGCCGTTTCCAAACTCGCCTCAGCATTCGATGAAGAACCACTTGCAATTGCCCAAGCAATCTCCTCAAGCTTGCGCAGATACTCATGGATGATCGGGTCTGCCGAGAGCTGGTCGATGTTGATGCTTCGAGGGTCCAAGTCCCCAATCACCAGCGAGCATGCCTTCGTCAGAGCGCTTCGGAGAAGGTCGATGAAGACTCGAGAACGGGCGATTTCTGCCGAGCGAGGATCGACGTTTTTGACTGCCTTGTTCTGGATATTCTTCGCTCGACTCGCGTACTGCAACGTGTTCACTGTTTCACCAGCGTTCGACTCTGCAGGAGAAACGCACGCACTGTATGAGCACATCCACTGTCAGATGATGAATGGCACAGATACCGCCGTGGTCGAAAACGTACATGAATAGTGTGCGACTATTGCCACCAAGGGCGTCTTGAAGCAGGCGAGTGAGCTTCGAGTCTCGATAAGACACGTGTTGTCTGGGATTTGAGCGTCGGCGTTCGTCCCCAAGAGCTGTAATCACGTTTCCGAGCGCGAGGAGGCCGACATTGATCTGGATGCCTTCTTTCATACGATCACCTTCAGCCTGCGTCTTCTTCAATCGCTCACTTCCGGCAAGATCGACAAACGTGAGCTTGGATATGATTGTCGTCTCCGATTCGTCGTCGTCAAGGGAATCTTGAGAAGCCGATGGGTACGTAAGTTTTCGGCTACCACGGCGTTTGGGCGGAGGTGCAACCGCGCCCTCTGTGTCTGACGCCGGAGATGATGGGGTCTTCTTCACCTTGCGCACGATCTTGATCGTGTACACGGCGTGAGATCGACTCGAGTGTTCATTCATACTGGTACTCCCTGTGATACGGCGCAAGCATCCTTGTCGCATCTGCTCTGCTGCTTCAGCGGATGACCTCACTTTGATCTGGTAGGATAGCATGATTTGTGTCAGCCACACCACCAACACAACCAGAGTGCAGAATGTATCGGTACCTCGGTGAGTCCTTGAACCCAAACGCTTCCATTGCTCTCTCGGACTTGAAGGTTGTCGCGGTTTTGCCCTCGAGATTGATCGAGGAGATCGTGGATGTCTTCTCCATAGATCTCCAAGTAAGACACGGTCACTTGATTCGACAGGCCTTCCTTGTCGCTGTCCAGTCGCGCAAACATTTCGCTAATAAAGCGCGGGATCACTCCTTCATGATCAGACAGCCGCCCAATATCAGGCGCGGACACCTCCTCGGCGATGTTTTGCTCTGGTTGCATCTGCTGGAAGAGGCGTGGCACGAGTGTTGCAGTCGAAGCAGCATTTCCCATCGTGTACGTCTTGCCGGAGCCTGTCTGGCCATACGCAAGGACCGTCACGTTGTAGCCCTGCAGGAACGAGTCCATGAGCGGCTGAACGACTTGTTCGTAGAGATCTACACATCGCATCAAGCACAGCACAGTTAAGACATAGAAGGCAAGCCACCCATTGATGTGCGCGAAAATGACCTTTCTGGGATGCCTCGCTCGGGAACACGTGGTCAAACCTGCACAACAACCACACTCGTGAGCTTCCACGCCCGCATCCATACATTCAATCGCGCATACGTACGTGAACGTCTTGTCGTTGGAAGGAACGTGGATCATGTTTCCTTCCGTCTCAACGCAGGTCTGTACTCGGGTGGCCATTTCCTTGGGAAGCAGCGGTCGAACTCGCACCGCAACTTGCACGCTGCTTTCCTTACGGCCTCCATGGCCTGGCGTAGTCGGTGTCTGCGGACGCGAAGGTGTTATTCTCGTCCTCTCCACCACATCTTCATCTCGTGCATCGGCAGCAGCGGCTTGTCCGTCCGCGTTTCCGATGGACGTTGCCACTGGCGGCGGGCGCGTGGTCACATTCAGCGCTTGTGGCATCGGCAGACGGCTGAATCCGAAGCCGCCACCGACGGACGCACCGGCACCTCCTCCATCTCCTCCGGCAGGAACTGGAGCGAGCGACGCGCGTCTCATCGGCAAATCTCCATACACAGCGGCGATCGACGCCAATGTTTCCTTTGCTTTTCCGCCGGCTTTCCTCTGTGGTGAGGAGGAAACATGGCGGCCCCCTCTCCGGCGCCAAATAGGACAGACCATCACTCTAAGTTCAACACACACGATTTCAGCCAATCGATAGCGTATTTTTGTATAAAGCGTACATGGTTGGTTGAAATGTTTTGAAATTTCTTCAACTATTGGCTGAAAATGGGCGCCGATAGATGGCTTTGATTGGTTACCCCCAATTTAGAACCGTGCTGAAAACGTCGCTGCATTTTCTTTTGCGTCGCCACTCACCCATATACCTCTGCTCTATGATCTTTGTTGTCCGCAACATCATACAACACAGGTGAACCTTCAGCGTAGCATACCATATGTGATAACAGAGGTAGTAGTTGGGCTCCTCACTCCATGCGACGTGTGACAGCATTTGCGACGATGGAAGGCGGCGACAAAATCCAATCTTAGTCCCATGCGATGCTGGAGACGCGAGAGGAGTCGCATGAGATGGCCGTCAAATATAGGAGGCCGTGTGGCAGCCGTTGTGGCTATAGGCATCGCCGCGCTCATCGTCATATATTGTAAGTAGAGCGCCACCGCCACGTCGAGTACGGAGCGAGAATGCTACGACGAGGGTCTATCAATGGGAGCAGCGCCTCAAGCTCGCGCGTACGCGTCGCTGTGCGTGTGCGTCCGCCTGACTACAAGCTGCCTCGCGACGAGACGTTGCCGCCATGTGTGACTACGACGCCAACGACCGTTGAGTATCATCACGAGATCCAGACCAAGAACTACACGTACGACCATGTCTTCGACCCCGCTGCGTCACAGGAGGACGTGTACGCAGGCTCGCTTCAGCCGCTCATGGCGCCGTTCCTGGATGGTTTCAACGTCACAGTGATGGCTTATGGCCAGACTGGGTCGGGAAAGACCCACACAATGGGTAGCAAGGCCACTGTGATCAATACAACGCCTACGACCTCTCCGTCTCGAAGCCGCTCGTCGTCGCTGCAGATGCCGTCGATCGCAGTCGGCAACACCTATCGAGGAGCACCCGAAGATGGACTCGTGCCTCGGTTCTTGAATGAGCTGTTCTCCAATCTGAAGCGCGAGCCGTCCGTTCGCACGGTACGCGTCACGTTTGTCGAGATCTACTGCGACACGATCCGAGATCTACTCGACGACCGCGCAGACAAGAACATTGTGATTCGAGAAGACGCCCACAACGTCGTCTTGGAGAATGTTCGCTCGTTGGAAGTCGAATCTCTATCCAAGGCCCTTGAGCTGTGGAACCAAGGACGCTCGCGCCAGGCGACGGGACCAACGGCGATGAACGACGAGTCGAGTCGATCGCATGCAGTTTACACGATGGAAGTCTCGCGCAAATTCAGAAGCGAGATCAAGAAGTCGAAGCTCACGTTCGTCGATCTCGCTGGCAGCGAACGCCTCAAGAAGACACAGGTCGAAGGCGTCCGCAAACGAGAAAGCATCCAGATCAATGGTACGTTAGTGTGATTAGTCTGATAACATAGTAACTATGGCTGACTGTTGGTCGTCTGCCTCCTCTAGTCGGTTTATCCGCTCTCGGAAACGTGATCAACGCCTTGGCCGACGCAAAAGCAGCCCAGCGTCGCATCAGCGTTGATGCGTCAATGTCGCGCTCGTCATCGCAAGAGGCGTTTGTTCCGTATCGCACTTCCAAGCTCACGAGACTCTTGCAAGATGCACTCGGAGGCAACTCACGCACGCTCTTTGTGTACGTTCTCGTCTCCTTCTCTCCATTTTTGCACGTCGTTCCTTACTTTCTAGATTGTATACATAGTGCCTGCGTGTCTCCCCTCGACTCAAACGCCGAGGAAACACTGTGTACCCTGCAGTATGCGAACCGAGCCCGCAGTATTCAGAACAAAGCTGAGAAGAATGCGGTTGGTCACCATGAGCCGCTTGCATTGGCTGCGATCCATCCAGTCTCGCCTGAGGTGATCGAGGTGACGCGTCTACAAGACGAGGTATCGATTTTGAGGCAACAAATCGCGGATCTTGAAGCTGCAGCCCGAGCAAAGAGTGAAGAGCTTGCGTTAGCAGAACAGACGCGAGCTGAAAAGAAGGAGAAGAAACGCAACGACCGCCGAGACGTCGAGGTCACTACCGAGATCAACATCATGCCTTACCACGACGCAGAAACACAATTCGAACGTGAGCAGGAACTAGAGGCGCCATCGACAACTGAGACTGGAACTGGAACCGAGCCACCTGCTGATCGAGCCGACTTCGCAACTCAATCGGGGGTGTCTTTCTCGGATACCAGAGATGCAGGTATGGAAACGGACGTGGAACCACCGATGGTGACGACAGATGCATCCACTGAGAGTGCGGTGGAGGTGATCGACTGCAGCATCCAGTCGGATCTATCGCTCTTCGATCGCCATGATGTGGACACTGGCACCGATACCCCAATTCCGATCGAGACGACCGATGCATCTACTGATCCCGAAGCTGATGCTCCAAAGGCTGTCTGCGTGGATTTGGAGACCCAAGTTGAAGTACCAGATCGATCCTTCCACGATTCTGAAGCGAACACCGAGCCGGTGTCCGTGATCGTGATGGCGGATGCATCGACTGAGCCGGATCTGGAGCGATCTCGCGTTGCGTCGTCCGATTTCGAGATCCAGTTTGGCGTTCCGCTGTCACAATTTCGAGACGTGGACGTCGCTACGGAGCCAGAGGTCTTGCGTGAGACAGCAGATACTTCTACAGATTGCGAGCCGACATTCACAACAATGGAAGATGCGTGCTGCCAGACGTCGCGGCCTTCATCACCCCAGACAAGTCCGATTCGACCTCTTCGGCAAGCAACTCGTATGGAGTGTGCTGAAGAGGTGTTTATGCTAGTCGAGGCTTCGAACTGGATAGTTCAGCTCGCACTTGATGTCTCCTCGAGTACAATGACCCAAGGTCAGCCTGCTGTGATTCCGGAAACCAACGATCAAGGCCCCACGCCATACAATCGCATGCAGGAGCTGCCCAAATGTGAAGATGCTGAACGGGACCAATCGTCCATTCGCAGGCCGGATAGCGACTTCGCAATGGAATCATCGACATGGTTGAGCCTGACCTCAGTGGACCTCATCCCACAACCCACAGCAACTTGGCCAGAGGGAGTCCAAGAAGCTCAAGACGAAGAAACACTGGACCTGACAGAACCGACAAAGCTTGGTGACGAGAATCCAGCGATCGTGGAAGCAGTGGCAACAAGTTTAAAATCCGACGAGTCGATCCCAAGCATCCTCGAAGTCGCGCTGAAACTCCAAGGACCAGCTCTCACTGTGTTCAACAATCCACAGACGATCGTCGTCGCATCTTCAGATCTGGAGATCCCAGCTTTCGACCAACTTGGCCACGCGATCTCTTCGGTGAAAAAAGGTCCACCTGACTCGTTGGCACCGGAATCCCAAGAGGAGGAACTCACTTCTTCGTCGTGCTCGCTCTCAGAAAACCAACTAGAAGTCGTACGAGCCACCGATGAAGCCCCGTGCCAGTTCGTTTCCGATCCAAACCCTGCCAAAGACGACCTGCTCGACGAAATCGTCCCAGTGACTCGCAACATCTCCGAAGATCCGTGCGAGGACACCTTCGACTTCATCCTCCCAGGAGAGTTCGACGATGATGATGACTTTTTACTGCCCGAGTTCTTCGAAGACTCACCACTCGTTGAGGATTCTTCGTGTCCGTCGCAGCCTCTGCCATCGACACTATCTGTCTCTGTCAAAGAGCCGTGGGTGCTGTCGTCTTCAAGACCAGCTATCGACGTAAGCTCATACGACGTGATGGAGGAAATCAAGACCCACGACTCCACGATAATGGAGAAACCAAGTCCAAATGAGCCTGCGGCCGACTTCCGAGTGTCTCGGTCGCCTCGACGAGCAACTTCAAGTCCAAGTGGGTCGTTGGGGTCGCTGACGGCTCGTCAGGCTGTGACAATTCGTCCGCTTCGCATGTTCGCGTTCGACGACGAGATCACGACGACACCATCCGAGAAAGCGGCGGCTCAAGCCAAAGCCCTGTACACGGTAAGTCCTTGCTGCACTTTCTCGCATGTGTATCCATTTGTTTCCAGGCTCTCACTAATTCTTGCTGTGTATCTTATAGGGCATTCGTGAGCTTGTTCAAGATGAGTTCGGCAGCCAACGCAGTGATGGTGTAGACGATGATGCCGCCGACATTACCGCCGACTGTGCTGTGAGTCAGTTGCTAACGGAGACCAAGACGCTGATCAAGTGGCGGCGGCAGCAGCAGCAGCGGATAGCGTTGCTTCGTCGTCGCGTGCTGGCTCTCGAAGAGCTTCTGGTCATTGAGCACCGTGCACCGATCGCGGAGATCGATCTCCAGGCGTATTCCAAGCGAGTTCAGGAAGAGTTCCTCACCAAACTGCTGCTGCAACTCGAATCCCTCGCTGCTCAGAGGCTTCACGCTCGGTTGACGGCTCGTCTTGAAGCTGAATGCACGACGCCTTCGGTGATGCTCGATGGAGACGCCTCACGGTCTCCGTTCTTGAGTGTGACTCAGTGCCAGACTTGTGCTGAGTGGTTCTTCCATCGGCCGGAAGACCTCGAGTTGTTCGCAAAGACGATCATGCCGCTCATCTCGAGTGGCTACATTACACTCACGCCACGCGAACTCGAGGCCGAACACTCATGGTTTCAACTGTGATCTCGTAAATTAAAGCGCTAATAAAAACCCAAATTACAACTACGGAGCCCGCGCGCGAGCTCTCTTTTTCCTGCTTCTTCTTCTACCGTACTGCAATCACTGTCGACCGCCTTGGCCGCCGTCCATCCCCATCTCTAATTTAGCTACTCTACCTGGTGGATCGGTCGGCCTCCAGGCGTCGCTCTATCTTCTTCTTCTTCTTCTTCTTCTTCTTCTGCGTTGTCTTGTCATACTCTGTTGCTTGATCGTCATCTTGTGTGGTGGTGTAGTCGTCGTCGTCGTCTATCGGATCCCTTGTCGGCATCCATGCTCGTCTCTTTGTGTTGTTGTAGCTTCTTCTTCTTCTTCTTCTTCTTTCTTCTTCTTCTTCTTGGTGTCTCTATCGATTGCATCTTGGAATCTTACACGCGATGTGGGTCAAACTTGGACGCGTCGAGCTGTGGGCGCAGGCCGCTGATCATGTCAGCCAGCAGCGCCGCCGCACCGAACGACAGCGTCCAGCCCTTGGAGCCGTGGCCGGCGTTGACAAAAAGGTTCTCGATCTTCGTGCGGCCAATGAGCGGCACGTCGTCAGGAGTCACTGGTCGCCAGCACACGTGGGTCTTCATCTCTTTGGTGTTCAGGTAGCCGTCTGGGAACAGCGACTTGGCCTGCGCGAGCAGCCAGTCGAAGCGTGGCTGGTTCGACTGGTTCTTCTTTGGGTTGGAAAAGTCCACGCCGCCCGAAATACGGAGCCATCGGCCCAATGGCGACACCAGCGCGAGCCCGCCGGCGTAAATGTTGTGGGAAAGTGGCTTGAACTGGCGGCTCACGGGCACCGAGATCACGTAGCCCTTGACTGGATAAATACTGAGCGGCAGGCCTGCTCGACGCGCGATCGGCGCCGTCGAGTTGCCCAGCGCGAGCACGAACTCGTCGCCTTCAATGAGCGCGCCTCGTCGGGTCTGCAGCGCGATCACGCGGGTCTTGTCGGTCAAAATCTCGATCACCTCGGCGTTGAACCGGAACATGACGCCCTCGCGGATGCATAGCCGGTAGAGTGCCTGGCACATCTTGTGGACGTCGCCGCTGGTGCCGTACGCCGACAGAATGGCTCCTGGATCGTAGATATCGGATCGAAGAGCCGGCTCGAGCTGCTCGGCCGAGTACGAGTCCAGCGGCTGCAAGTCCATGCCCAGCTCCTCCAAGTGGCGCTTGCGGTCCGAGTCCCAGACGTGGTCCAGCTCGGCGCCATTGCGGAAGACCTCGATCGTGCCTTCAGCCGTCTCGTCCATGTCGAGCTCTCCTTTCTTGGCGTTCATCTGTAGTTCACGGAGCTTGATCATGCTGTAGAAGCCCAGCTCGCGGATGATGCGGCTGTTGGCGTTGGCCTTCTCCTTGTTCTTTGAGTTGCGGTAGAACTTCCAGCCCCACTTCCAGAACGTCGGGTCCCTTAGTGCGCTGAACTCGAACTTCATGGGCTTGCCCATGCCTCGCCAGCCACGGCCGCTGGAGCCGACGCCGGAAGATGACTGGATGGCTCGCGAGCGCTTGGTCTGTCCTGCCGGGTCGGCCGCTGGGCCTCCAGGGATCTCCACGGCACTGGACTCGACAGACCGTGACGCCGCCTGAGCAGCTGAGGCCTCGAGGATCGTACGCGAGACGCTTCCGCCCGAGGCGCTGGCCTTGACGCGCTTGAGGTTGCCCATATCCGCCCACGACGAGTACATCGCGGGGTCGAGGAACGCGCCATTGCAGAAGCTCGCCTGAGTCCCCACCGACGACTCCTTCTCGACACAGAGCACTTCATGGCCGAGCTTGGCGAGGTAGTAGCACGTCGTGAGGCCGATGATGCCGCCTCCGCACACGATCACGCGCTTGATCTCGACCGGCTGCGAGACGTCGCTGGCATGCGCGCGCTTGGACGCCGTGACGTTCGCGAGTGGCGGCAACAACTCTCCTTCCTGGTTGCCCGGCGTGGCCACGGAGGCAGCGACAGCCACGAGATGGTCTCGTAGATGCGGCGGCAGGTCGTCGGCCGAGAGCGCGGCGCTCGTGGCCACCGCGGGCGGCGCGAGCGTGTCGATGCGTAGCGCTTTCTTATGGCTGCTGCTACTGGACGCCGTGGACGCCATGGGCGGCTCCAGCGGTTCTGCGCCGCCCACACCGGAGCTACGCTTCTTGAGCCGTATGGCGGCTGACGCCGGCTCGTCCGAAGCCATCGTGGCTACGGGCGGCGTCGTCGCACGCAGGGATCCCATGCTACAGTGCTACCGTAATGCGGTCACTGTGGATGGAATGTAGGGAGGGCGGCGGTTGGACGGACGCCACACAATGCTAAGGTAAATATAAGGCTAGGCGACTGGACTAACTGGCGCGACCACGGGTCTAAAATGCGATGGTGTCGGCCGCGGCGCTTTCCGTGAATGGTGCTGTGTGGGCTTCCTTTTCTTCACTGGATAGACTCTGTCTCTATAGTCCCAGAATGTGGAGTGGGTTTGCGTCGGGGCCAGGCACGCCAGCCTCTTCCCATGTCGATGGCGATGGACGGTGTAATGTTTGCAGAGAGTCGCAGGCGGGGGGGGGAAGGAGGATCCACTGGCGTGTATGCGTTTTCAGAGGTTAGGAATGGAGAGCTCATCCGGAGCCTCAGCTCTTCGATGGGACGGCAGTGAACTTGAAGTGGGTATCCAGCTGCGGAAATGTGGATCTTCTCGCTGACACTTTTCGTGCAATTGAGATCCTGTGAGAATTTATACACGTTGATCTCAGCTGCCTCTTTTGCCGCAGAATGTTCGGTCGAGCGGAAGCTCCAGATTTCTTCCTGCTGGCCGCGTGGCATTTTCCACACACATCTAATGTACAGTATGGAACATACCGCGTCATCGCCACGACTCATCGGTACGCTGGCGGCTTGATGGCAAAGCGTCGCGTGATGACTGGCTTACCGTAAGGTACGACGCGATACAACCAAGCGTGTGACTACAACCCATGACGATACGATGCGATGGCTAGATTCCTGACACGGAAGTCAAGGAATATCGAAAGCGCTGGGGAACGCGAGCGAGATGAGAGAAAGGAAAGGAAAGGAAGAATGAATGAAAGAATCTCACGCCCGCATGAAACCTCTCGAGCCGATCCCGTCGACCATCGTCGACCTGGTACGAAGGGAAGGGGCGCTGAACCGCGAGTGTGGACACGCAGCAATGCTAAACTGCAACCAGCACCATGAATTTTTTGAAGGCTGCCAATGCCAAATCACTGGCTGGCCAGCCAGCGTCACGCTTTGATTGTGAGCCATGGAGGAGGCGTAACCCGCAGGCTGGCGTACCCCCCTTGGTCGTAATTTTGAGCGCCGTCGATTGAGATGGACTGGATTCGAGTGGATAGATGGGTACGGTCGGTACTGTACGGTTGACTGTGGTGAGCTGACGGCGGGACGCAAGTGACCTGTGGAGGTTCTGGGTGTGGTGGCAACAATGTTGAATCAACACGACGCTTGGCCCAAGCGGCTTGGGTCTGTGTCGGCGGCGTCTAGAGCGTCCACCGACTGGGAAACACAGCGCATTACAGCGGCAACGAATGCATGCGGCATGTACAGTGTAGCGCCGACGCGACGACGAGAACGCGACCGCCATGTCGATGGCCACCACTGCATCATCGTGGAAGATGAATGAGCGTGCTGGTCGGAAAGCCTTGTGTGTGTCTGTATGAGACAGACTTGACTGGCGCCACTACATTACAGTAGCGCGACTGGACACGGCAGAATTCGCGCGTGATTGGTTTTAGTCCACCTTCTCTCTCCAGACTGGGCAGCTGCGCCAAGCACCCCCCGTCAGAAGCGGCTCTTCTACGCACGTAGCCACCGCCAAGGAGCCAGTGCAGACGATCCAACGTCGAGCAGCTCTCCCTGGTTTTAGCAACCTTCACAAGCATAACTCACACGATTACAAGGTGGCTACTGCACAAGTTTAGTTGTATACGTTGCTATAACGAGGGTAGCCTGTCGATCAAGTGAATGTTCTCTGTGGCTTTTCTATGTGGGTACGACTCAGATCGGAATACTTCCCACAGTCCCACCCAAGTTAACTGAAATCTGAGTCTGATCCCATATCTGAGGCGAATCCGATCTTGAAAAGGCGCGAGCGGAAAAGCCGACAGAAAACGCGGAAGAAGCGACGCCACCTCCTCTGGCTTCTGGATCTCCGTGGCTAATAGGCAGATCATGGCGCCACCAACGCGGATCACTGCGGGAGCGCATGCCGCTGGTGACGCATCGCGCATGGCCTCCAGCGGAAGCAAGTACAACGGTGGCGTGCGTAGCGCTGAGCTGGAGAACCTCCTCAACTCATGGGGAGCACCAGGCACCGGTGGCTATGACGCCGAGACGATGATTGATCAGCTTCTGGCAAACACGTGGGGCGCACCTGTACGTCGAACGAGTTTGCGCACTGGCAGTGGTGCTGTGGCTGGTAGTGTGGGTGCTTCGGGGAATAATGGAGGCGCTGGGGCGTCGTCTGCGTCGAGGGTCGAGTCGTTCACGCAGCAAACCAAGTCCATGAATGAGCTGGAGGCCGTGCTGGCGGACTCTATTGATCGCTTGCTACGACACCGCCATGTCATCTCGGAGCGTATAGCCGCATTGGAGAAAGACAACCAGAAGACCGCTTCGAAATTTCAGGACGGACTCAAGAACCCAGAGCAATTGCTGACGGTATGACATCGTGTATGACGATCTATGGCGAACGACTGTCACTGATATTTCGTGCCTTTATTGTAGCAAATCTGCAACCAAATGGAAGACCTAGAAGAGCGATTCACCAAGGTCAGCTCCACCGCTGTGGTGATCGGTGATCGCCTTGCCTCACTCGATATGGAAAGGACGCGCGTTCTGGACACGGACGAGATGCTCGAGGCTCTGCTCGCGCTAAACGATCCCAACAGCAAGCTCACGCGGTCCAACAACCGCCTTTTCAACACACTTCAGGACAAGAACCAGCTCCATGAAGCGGCGCGAGTGATCAAAAAGATGCTCATTTTTTCAACTGAGCTGTCCTCGCCCATGATCTCTGTTGCTGTCAACGAGATTGAACGTCTGAGTCAGACGATCGAAAACGACCTGCTGACTGAGTTCAGTGATGCTCAAGAACGCGACAACTTCAAGGCCATGCGGAAATGCGCGGAGTCGCTGATCGAGTACAACGACAAGGAGAAGATCGCTGACCGCTTCGTGTGGAACGTCATG
Organism: Pythium dissotocum; assembly: GCA_023336355.1. Classification (NCBI taxonomy): domain Eukaryota; phylum Oomycota; class Peronosporomycetes; order Pythiales; family Pythiaceae; genus Pythium; species Pythium dissotocum. The sequence goes on along the minus strand of JAADWY010000086.1, from coordinate 58,507 downwards.
AAAGACCGACTCGCAAATGGTGGAAGCTGGGGCGCGTCTCTGGATCCCATCCAGGATCTGGAGTCCCTTTTTGCCAAGATCCGCACGATCTGTAAGGAGCAGTTCGTGGTCATCGGCAACGTGTTTCCAGCAGCGGCGTGTACGTCCACGCGTGAGCTGCTGGTCGAACGGCTCTTCAACGACCCGGCGTTTGGTATTTTCTCGTATCTCGACCAGTTCCTGAACGCGAGGCAGCAGCCGTCATCACCAACATCGTCTGGAAGCTCGCCAGCTTCGTCAGTAAGTCTCGAATACGTTCGACTGCTGTGTGCGGCCTACGAGCGGACGTGTGACTTGGCTCAGCACATCGAATCTCTGGAGCAGCCTTCAGCCGCCGGTAGTAGCACGGAAATGAAACGAACGGGGAGCCAAGCTCGTGTCGCTCCAGTTCCAACGGGTACGTTCAGCCCTCTGAAAGAAGCCACTGAACTCGTGGCTTCACCAGAGCCAGGCACGCCACTCGGCGACCGTGAACGTATGCGTGCGTTTCTTGCTCTGCAGCTCCACTCACTGTTTGGAAGCCATCGCCAGCGCTATGTCCGCACGGAACTCGACCTTCTTCAGACGCAGTGCAAGGAGATCTTCACGCAAGTGCGGTTCCCAGCGCCTGTCGTCCCCATCAAGCAAAAGGCTAAGGCGACAAAGGCCGACAAAGCCGGTGACAAGGCTGGCACGTCGGCGGTGGCGACGCCTACTGCAGCTTCAGCGAATGCAAGTGGCGGCTCGTCGACAAACGTGTTGCCCCCACCGACACCTTCGTCGTCCAGTTTAGATAAAGAGGTTAACTTACCGACAGCCACAGTACCCGTGACGACTGAAGCGGCAGTAGTGGCGTTCTATGAAGCACTGCTGGCCATCGCCCAGGACGAAGCCGTGCCTGCGGAGTACTCCAGTTGGATGAAAGCGGCTTTGGAGCGGTGCGACATCATCTTGAAGGACAGCGAGATGCGCGGCGAGCTCATCACCAAGGTGTTTTCCTCGTTCATCGCGTCGTTCTCTGAAGACTATCTCGCCGTACGAGTTGCTGTCACGTTTGCCGTACGATTTGCCATGGGAATCTCATTAACTCATTCTCTTGCTGGTCGCCAGAAACTCGTATCCATGGCAAATGACTTGCTACAGGAGCCGCTGGTCTTCGCGAACTCGGCCAAGCAGTTCTTCTCAGTCCTCGAGGTCAGTCGTGAGCTTCTCTCTCTTTTGATCTGATGGAAACATGACTCACGTCATTGAATATGGGTATCTGCAGCATGTGCTCAAGCGTATCGACTTCATGGACGAACAGTTCGAGCTGTGCATTTCACCCACACTCACAGACTCGCCCACACAGCTCACGTACGTCTCCACTATGACTTTAGTTGGTGGCGTGTCCTCCTGACTGTGGGTCTGACTCGTACTGGTGTTGCAGGATCTGCTACGAAAGCAAGCGCAAGTGTATGGAAAAGCTGGAGCGAGGCATCGCCACTGGTCTGCAGCAAGTGTTCGCGGTCGTGGAGAAGACCGTCGGACAGATCCTCGCGACCACGCAGGACAAGAGCGACTTCATCGGCAGCGACACCAACATGTCGCTCTCGTGCTCCAAGGCCTGCAAGAAGTGTATCGACTTCCTGCAGCCACTGGTCGGCATCATCTGCCAAGTTCTGGTAGGTGGACCACCTCAGTGTGGTCATGTTCTTCATGGTCTCACGTATCTTGGATGTAGATGGCTGAGAATCGCGACCAGTTCCTCATCGGGCTGTGCTCGATCTTCAAAGACCTATACTTGCAGCACCTGCAGAAGTTCCGCTTCGATCCGGACGGCGCCTGCATGCTGCTCCGTGACGTGAACGCCTACCGCCAGATCTTCAACGGATACCGTCACAACGTGACCGATGATATCTTTGATATCCTTCATGAAGTCGCCAATATCTTTGCACTGCCACCAGAAAACGTCGGCAGTTTCATTCGCGATGGCAAGCTCGCGACGATGACGAAGCAGAGCCTCACGGAGATCCTCAAGCGCCGCTGGGACTACAAGACACAGGGCGACAAGCTCTTGCTGCAGCTCTGAACTAGACGTTCGAAAATCATTAGTCATACATCCCTCACCGTCGCAAACTACTACTAACCTAACCAAGACACGGCACTTCTCACTCGCAGCACGAACTGATACCTTCGCTTGTGTGGACTCACAGACTCTTGGAGTAGAGCTCATTGCGGATCGCAGCACTACGCTCCTCGAGACGCTTCGAGTTGGGCGGATCCACGCGCATGGTGTAGTTGTAGCGACGTCGGAAGTCCTTCTTCTCCGTGAGCGAACGCAGCGCGAAGTAATACTTGGCGTAGACGGACGCGGAGATGTACATATCCCACTGGATGTGGTGGAGGAAGAGTCGCTCGAGGCGGTTGATCGAGTGGAGCGGGTACTGCGGATAAATATTGGAGATCTCGACGTTCCACGAGCTCAGATCTTGCCACACCTACAGTCACAAGAGTCATTTGTCAGTCAAGGCAATATAAATCGGGGGTCTAACAACGCGAGCCTTACCTTGGACGCGAGCAGCAGCCCACAGAGCACGATCGGCTTCCAGGTTCGGGCGAGCAGCGGCACGCTGGCTTGTTCCATGAGACGTTCGATGTAAATCAGACAGACGATGGTGCACTCGGCCGAGAGCTGCGCCTTGTTGAACAGGTTCTTGCAGAAGCGGAAGATCTCGTCGACGGTGGGCACGTGGCTCTTGGACGTAACCTTCTCCATCACGTAGCTCGTCATCGGATGCACGCGCGGTAGACGGATGAACGTGTACTTGTACTGAGGTGTCACGAAGTGTTCCTCACGGAAGAGCTCATCGACAGGAAGATCGATGAGCTTCGGAGACGGTGTACTTTCCAAGTGTCCAGGGCTCCTCAGATTGCTGCTACTGGCGGTCGGCTCCAACAACGGCGTCGCTTGTTCACGCTCGTCCTCCTCCATAATGGTTGTTGTTCTGGATGACGGTGCATTGCCCAGCAGTCCCATCGCCGCCACAGACGCAGACGTCGAGTTCGATGATCCGGAAGAAGTACTCGAGCCCAGCAATCCACTGCCATTCATCACAGAGGACGCCCCTCCTGGTGTCCCGCGCTGCTGCTCGCGCACGCGCTTCTCGCAGCGGCGGATATGCTGGTATAGCACGACGCTCGTGCGTCGCAGGAAGTCGTCGTAGTTGGGCTGCACGATGGACGACACCGACGTCGGCGGCGCCAAGCTCGATGAACTGGTCTTGCGGTCGTCGGGCTTGCGGTACCGCAGCTGCGCTGCGTCCGAGAGCTTGGGCGTGAACACCGTGTGGGTGGGCTGGAACGGCTCGAAGTGCACGCGCTTGCGGCCGTCGCCATCGCCAGCGTCCTCGTCCTCCATGGAGCTGGGCAGCAGCGGCGAGATCGACACGCTCATTGCTGCCTCCTGCATGCGCACGGCCTCCAGTCCCATTGGCGTCCTCTCCGCGCTTCCAGGATGAGCAGAGCAGATCGCTATTGAGCCTGAGCAGACTTTTTGGGGAAAGGCCACTTCGCCGAAAAAGATAGCACCGCGATTTTGACTACCAATGACTACCCAGTCGTCAACGTAGCTATTTCAAATTGACTACCATCTACACACTCATATGATTGGCTTATAAAATAGTTGTTTCAACCAATGAAAGAGAGGAAACGAGTCGCTGGCTGGAAGCTGTGGCGCCTGTTGCCGCCATTGGTGTGGACAGCACCCGAATATTGACAACCAAGCAAGCATGGAGAACGTCGTGTCGCGCTTCGGCCAGCGCCTCGCGCACACGGAGAAGAAGTACCGTGACCAGGCGTTGAAGAAGCTCTCGCTATACCTGACCAAGCGCACGGAATGGAGCGATCTCGAGTGGGACAAGCTCTGGAAGGCGCTGTTCTACTGCATGTGGATGAGCGACAAGCGCCCCGTGCAGGAGGAGCTCTCGAGCAACCTGGCGTCGCTCGTGCACAAGGTGCCGACGGTCGAAGACGCGCTGTCGTTTGTCGAGAGCTTCTTCCGCACGATGCACCGCGAGTGGCACGGCATCGACGGCCTGCGACTCGACAAGTTCTACTCGCTGATCCGAAAATTCGTCCACCAGACGCTGCTGCTGCTCAAGAACCACGAATGGGAGACGGCGCTTGTCGAGCGATTCGTGTCCATTCTGTCCAGCGAGATCATGAGCCAGTTGCCCAACGGCCTGCGTCTCCACGTCACGGATCTGTTCCTGACGGAGCTCCACGGCGCCGCCAGCGACTCGGTCGACACCGAGACTTTTTTGCTGCTGCTCGAGCCGTTCTACACTCTGATGAGCTCGGAGTACGACAAGACGGTCTTCAAGCGCGTGCGCGAGCTCGTGTTCCTGTACGTTTCAACGTCAATGCGTCGCTTCATGATCGTATACTGACGGTGATTTCTTTTGACTTGTTACTATAGGCCGCTGCTTAACGAGTACAAGTTCGGTGCCCAGACGCCGAAGAAAGCGGATGACGAGACTGACGGCGAGGAAGAGGAGGAGGAGAGCAAGGTGTTCGAGCACGTTGAGCTGCCTGCCGTGCAGCACCGCATCTTCGCCATCGCTTCGGCCGAGTACGTCGCTCTCTGGGCTGTGGTTTTTGGTTGTCGTATCTGACGGTTCTGTTGTTCTTCTCTTAGTGACACGGCGGAGCGCAACCGTAGCATTCTGTACGAGCTGTACAGCCAGTTCTTCCGCGTGACCAAGGTGGATTCGCTCAAGGCGAACCAGGAAGCCGCCAAGAACCCAAAGAAGAAGGTGGAGAAGAAGCGCAAGCAGCCAGAGCCAGAGGCCGAGGCGGAGGCTGGAGTGGAGGAGCCAAAGAAGAAGAAGAATAAGAAGCGCCGAAAGAACAAGAACGCCGAGGAGGACGAAGACGTCGCGATGGAGGACACGAAGGTGGAGGAGCCTGTGGCTGAGACGGCGACGCCTGAGAAGAAGAAGAAGTCCAAGAAGGAGTCTGCTGAGACCAAGACGCCTGAGAACACGCCAGTCAAGGCCACCTCGGAGGAGACGCCAACGAAGAAGCAGAAGAAGGCGGCGGAGGAGGTGGTGGCGGAGGCCGCCAAGACGCTGGAGACCACTCCTGAGACCACCAAGAAGTCGAAGACGGCTGCCAAGGAAGATGTCGATGCCGTGGTGACGAAGGAGGACACGCCATCGAAGAAGTCCAAGAAGGAGGCTAAGGCGAAGGAAGAGCCAGTGGCTGTGGAGGAGGTCACGCCTTCGAAGAAGCAGAAGAAGGAGAAGAAGGAAAAGGCTGCTGAGCCTGTCGTGGAGGAGGCGGCTCCTGCCAAGAAGGAGAAGAAGGAGCCAAAGAAGGTTGAGGACTACGTCGTGGTGCGAAGCGGCATGAAGTTCCGTCGCTGCGCGTGCTGTGGTGGTCTGGGCAAGGGCGTCGTGCCAGTGGGCAAGGATATGTGTGGCCACTGCCAGCGTACTGGTGGTGTGGCCAAGACCAAGGCTACCCCAGTCAAGGCGAAGGCCGAGAAGGTTAAGGCCGAGAAGACTCCTGTCGTCGCGGAGAAGACCAAGCCTGCCAAGGTGAAGGCTGATACCCCTGCGAAATCGGAGGAGAAGCCTGCCAAGGACGCGAACGTCGTGGTGCGTAGCGGTATGAAGATGCGTCGCTGTGCGGGATGCGGTGGCATCGGCAAGGGCCTCGTGCCAGTGGGCAAGGACATGTGCGGCCACTGCCAGCGTACGGGCCAGCAGAAGAAGAAGGAGCAGGTCGCGACCAAGAAGAAGCGCAAGGCCGAGGAGCTGGCGGCCGCTGCTGTGGAAGAGGACACCTCGGCACCGTCCAAGAAGGTGACGTTTGGCAAGAACCGTGCGCTCCCTCACGAGCTGTCGGTGAAGCGACTCAAGGCGTCGGCCAAGGAGACGGCCGTCAAGGAGCTGTCGAGCGACATCAAGGGCGTGCTCAAGGCCGGCACGACGCCGCCAAAGGCGTCGACCAAGTCCAAGAAGGAGAAGAAGGAGAAGAAGGACAAGACGGGCGGACGAATGAAAGCGGCCGACTTCTTCTGATCTACTCCTCTCCCCCCTGTGCGATTCGACATGAGCTCTACGTAAACAACTTCAATAGATTTCTTTAGTTTGCCTTTGCACTCGGGTGTCTCCACTCCGCTATTACTCCACACTGATCGCCACATCCTCCGTCGTCGCCACGGCTTCTTCTTCCTGTTTCGCCGCGTGACCTTCTGGTAGGAAGAGCTCCGCCATCATCTCACCGTCAAGTCTCTCTTCCTGCGGCGCGTACGCCTCCAACGGACCGATGAAAGCTTGAGCCTGGGACGCCTCGGCCTGTTGCAAAGCCATTCGAGCCGCCGACAGCTCATACCATTGGACGTGGACCTGTGCCGGACAGCCAAACTCGATCCACTTCTTGAACGACGGCGCGACGTACGATTCCATCGTGCTGATGTGGGCGCCGTGTTCCAGCAAAAGCGACGCGAGCTGCGTGTGGCCAAAGGCAAACGCGTACACAAGCGACGGCCCGTCGTTCCAGTGGAACCCCACGATGTGCTCGCCGCCTCGCGAGATCATGTACTTGACCACGTCCACGAGGTTGCGGATACACGCGACCTGGAAGACCTGCGCGAACTGGAAGGCAAACGCGTTGGCGTCGGCACCCGTGCGTCCGTTCTCTTTGATGCCTCGCCAGTGGGACAGCAGCAAGATCGTCATCTCTTGAAGCCCTCGCGAGACCGCGCGGTCCACAGCCTCTTCCAAGAAGTCGGAGAACTGGACGCTGCTGGTCTTGTGGGCGTTGGCCGACAGCAGGATAGCCTTCGCGTCATCCGAGAGAAGCAACTTGACGGTCTCCACTCGGTTCCACTGCACGGCTTGCATGAACGCTCGTCCAAGAACGGCGTACGAGGAAGTGGCCGAGCTGACCAAGCCAGGAAGCGGCAGTCGCGAGAGGAGAGCGAGCAGGTTCTGGTCTCCGACCTCACACGCGAAGCTGAACAGCGAGACTCTCGGGAACTGCCACGTCCGCAGCGTCGAACGAACGACTGCGTTCTCGACGCTCGTTGGAACAAGACGCGAGTAGCGACCGACGACTACAGGCGGCTTGACGCGATGGCGACGGTATCCAGAGGCCAACAGATAGTGTTCCTCGGTGAGAAAGGCGGTCGTGAGGCTGCGCTTGTCTTGTGGTGCGAACTGGGACGCGACAAACGAGAACCAGCCAGGAAGCGCGACCCACGTGCTGAAAGTCGCGAGGCTGAAGCTGCAGGCGTACGGGTGGGTCTTGGCTTCACCCGAGTGGTCGACCGTGAGGTCTGGATCGGCTCCGGCCTGGAGAAGCAGCTCCACGACCGACAGCTTTCCAAACGCAAACGCGTACATGAGAGGCGTGTAGCCCGCGTTGTCTCGCCTGTTGATCTCAGAGGACGCAAATGGAAGGCTGAGAATGCGCTTCACGGTCTCCAGGTCTCCAGACGTCGCAGCGTAGTGGAGAAGCGTGCGTTGGTGTTGCAGACACGTGAGCTGGTAGAACGCCACGTGTGTCTCCGACGCTGTCGCTGGCTCCATCGCCTCGTAGACGGCCTCAAACCAGCGCACGACACGAAATGCAGCGCTCCGTGCAGCGAGAAACACGGCAAACTCACCCGACGTCGAGTACATGAGACTGCGGGACTGGTCCTTTTCAAACAGCGCCATGAGAATCGCGCCGTGGTTGAGCGTCGCGGCGTACAAATGGGCATTCAATCCACGGTGACAACGCAGCTCAAGCGAGGCGCCGGCTCGCAGAAGTTGTGCCACGATAGCTTCGTGGCCGTGGATCACAGCCAAATGCAACGGCGTTCGGCCTTGGATATCCACGCAGTCGATTCGGGTTTTGTCACGGAGTTTGTCGAGCAGCAAGCGGCAAATCGCAGCGTCGCCGTTCATCGCGACGAGATGGAGCGGTGTGCGTTTGCTTTCGTCCTCAGCGTCGACTTCAAACGCACAGGTCTCCACGAGCTGCTGTACGATCCCGACCTCCAGGCTCTGCACAGCATAATGAAGAGCCGACTTGTGGCCCCACACGGTCTTCCGACTCGCGATCGCGTCGCCATGCTGCTCGACAATGCGCTGGCAAATGGCCCAGAACTTCTTCTCCTGTTCCGATCGCTTGGCGGTCGTTGCGGCGATCGCTGCCGCGGCTGTGAGCACTTGATGGAGCAAGTTTTCGTTCCAGCAGCTCACCACAAACTTTTTCTCCAGCAGCAACGTCATGAGACTCTCGACTTCCAGCAGCCGCGCGCCTCGCGTCTTCAGATACGAGCCAAACGTCCGCCAGTGGCTCTTGAAATTGTCCGCTTGGACTTGGAACGGCGCGAGAAACGTCTCCACAAGCGACAGCGATAGCTTGGCGCCACGGTCCAGAAGCAGCTTCACGCCGGCAAACTGCACAGTGCGTAGAGCACAGCGCATCGATGACGACTGTGTCTGTTCGTCTTCGAAATCAACGTCTGCATCCGCCGCCAGCAGGATCTTCGCGACGCGTAAGTTGCAGGGAGCCGGCTGAGCGTAGCACGCGACGAGTGCACGACTGGCCCAGCGTTGCTTGACACTGTGTGGTGCGTTCTGAGTCTGTCCAGCAGCGACCAGCAGCCGCACGATCGTCGCTGCAAACGCGTCTTTCCGTGAAGCCGCAGCCATGAGAGGCGTCACGCGAGCTTGATTTTCAGCCAACAAAAGATCCGACGCGCCGGCGGTGAGCAGCAGCTCAACGAGCACGGGATCGCCACGTGAACACGCCAAGTGGAGCAGCGTATTGCCCATGGGCTGCTTGTCTTCATACAGCAAGAGCTGAACGATCTTCTGGACAAAATGCGCACTGCTGCTGTTCTTCGAGACGTCGTAGCAGCTCATGGCGCTCATATTCTGCCAGCGACGCGTTGACGTGGACGAGAACCAACTCGTGGAGCTCGCAATCGTACGGAAATGGATATGCGGAAGCGGCCCACGGATCCCCACGGCGTCTGCGAGGTTGGTTGAGTTCAATGCGAGCACCAGGAAGGCCTGCAGTGCGCCGTGGTCGGCTGCAAAGCGGACTGGAGCCCGTAGATTCGGGAATTCGGAGAGTCTCAGATCCGCAGGCACGCCCAGCCGCAGGAAGAAACGCAGGATGAGGTCCTGGTTGGCCTTTGCGGCTCTGTGGAGCAGCATGCAGCAACTCGCCGCGCGTACGAGTAGCGGCTTCCACGGGTTCAGCGGCTCGGCAAAGTGCGGCTCGTTGACCAGAAACACCTCGTGGAAGACACGCCACAGCTCGTACTGCGAGCACACGATAAACACCGTGAGAAGATGGTCGAACGCGAGCATTTTGAAAAACTGGTCAAAGTTCTTGGCAGGCTGCGTCATCGCGTCCAGCAGCAGCATCGTATCGCTGAGTAGGCGACGCTTGTCGCGGGTCCGAAGACGAACGAAGTAGGCGAAGCCGCCAGCGCTGTTGTCAGGTGGTAGCTGGTCAAGGTCAACAGACCCGGACCGCCCCACACGCCTAATCTTCGTCCAGTTGACGTTCTCCACTACACGGACAAGCGTCGAAAAGTCTGGACGTGCACGCTCGCGCAGCAACACTGTGAAGCCGTCCACAAAGTGCTCTCTCGCACAGCAATTCAGCGCACGCTGCACATCGTCGTGGGTGTCGTGGAGGTTGTAGCCGCCGCCGTCTTCATCGGCACTGCCACCAGACAGCAAGTACTTTAAGATATCCACTCGCTTGGTCAGACACGCCGTTACGAGCAGGCTTTGGGGCTTCTTGCCTTCACGAAGGAAGTGACGGGGGAAATTGTACTGGGCTTGGCTCGCAAAGTACCGAACAACAGCTAAGTGACCACACGAGATGGCCACGTGGATCGCAGTGTCAGCTACCCACTCGAGACGACACCGGCTCGGCGGTCGGCCTTCTACTTGAGTTAACGATGGCGCCGTCATGCTCATACCAGCCTCGACCAGCAGCCGAACGACGCTCGTGTAGCCCATTCCAGCCGCGTAGTGGAGAAGCGGCACCTGAGCATTAATGCTACACTCGAGATGTGTCACAAAGTTGCTGGCCACGCGGTCGTGGTGGTAGTCCTGGCTGGTAGGTGACTCGGAGACGCGAAGCCGAGGAGCTCCTTCGAAAAACACGGCCTTGATTTGTCTGGGCATGCTCTCGTGAACACACAACTTGACGTGTTGCTCGGTGGTCTCACCTTCAGCCTCGTGGCTTTCACCCGTCGTGGGCTGAACAACGCGGTGGTGGACAACGACAACATGCGGCAAAGAGTCTAGCGGCTTCGCGCCAAGCACGAGAAGCTTCGCCGCTGTCTCGATGTGGCCGTGGATGAGAGCGAAGTACAACGCCGCTCGGTTTCTCACGCCCATGAGTTCAACGTTGTGCTTGCCGCTGATCTTCCGGTCCTGAGACCAGTGCAAAGGCCCTTGGTCCACTCGGCAGTTGACATTCGCACCGGCCGTCACGAGGGCGATTACTACAGACGTCTGGCCAGCGGCCGCTGCGAGATGCAGCGAGTTCATCTTGGACGACGTCGGTGCGTTCGGCAGCATGACCTGCTGCGCGAGAAGCAGCTTCGCCAACTCCCAGTAGCCCAATACACACGCCAGGTACACGACGCTGCGAGTGATTAGACTGCTGCCTGCACTTCCGTTGGGTGTGGTCGTGGCGATCGCGTGCTGCGCGACTGTCATTGCGATCTGCCGCATCGCCTCCCAGTCGCGGCGTCTCTGGGCTCGAGCGACCCCCGTGATCTCCGCTGACGAAGCAAACGCGTGGAACTCTTTCGCCAGAAGCAGCGCGAAGGTCAACGGCGACGCGATGCCCACGACGCCGTCGTCGATCAGTTCCTTTCCAGGGCCAAACGTTGGCATGCGCTGCACGCCTTTCTTCTTTGAGTGGCGTTTGTCATTCCCAATGGCGAGACGCACACCGAACGACGTCGTCACGCCTTGCTGGAGTGTACACAGCGCACACGGATCAGCTCCTCGTTCCAGCAGAAGCGTAACCATCGTTTCGTTCCTGGATCGGATCGCAAAGAGCAACGGCGCTTCGTCCTGCTTTGGCGTTTGTCGGTGGACGTTGACGTCGGCTTTGTGGCCGAGCAGCAGCTTAGAACAAGCCACGTGGCCACCCAGCGCAGCGAAATGCAGCGACGAAAACGAGTTCCGCGGGAACGAGTGGCAGTCGGCACCGGCGTCCAAGAGCAGATCGAGCAGCGCCAAGTGGCCGTGCCACGCAGCACACGCCAGCGGCGTCTCGCCGTTGGATTCGTTGGGCAGGTTCACGTTGGCACCGATCTGGATGAGCGTGCGGACCAGAGCCAGCTCTGACGGATCCGAGTCGTCGACGGTCTCACTTGTGGCCGCCTTACGACGGCAGATTCGCTTGCATTCCATCAAAAGAGCCGAGTCGAACGTCTCGTGGTGCACCAAGTTCACTTCGTATTTGAGTTCGCTCAGCGTCTTGCACACGTCCACGGCAAAGCTCAAGTTGCTTGCGGCGAGGTCGACTGCGAGGTGGAATAGCATCTGCGGTGTGCGTTTGACCCAGTGGCTGGATGCCAGTGGAACGAGAAATCGCAGGATCTGAAGTCTCACTTGGTATCCACGCACGCTGCTCGACCGGCAGCTCCGAAGCAAAATCTCAGCGGGAGAGTCGACGTCGAAAGCCACCGTGTAGTCTGCTGCAACGCCGAGTTTATCCCTGGGCTTCTTCCAGAAGAGACCGAGACAATGCTGCCGACGGGCATCGATTGTCGTCTCAAACCGAGAGACCATTGAAGCTGCTCCAGCGTCAATCAAGGCACGACACACCGTGATATTGCCGTGGATCGCCGCGTAATGCAGCGCTGTGTAGCCGTTGGCGTCCTGAGAATCAAGCACAGCGGGCCACAGCTCTTTAATCGTCGGGATGAGCATCACCACGACCGCTGTGTGGTTGCGTTCCATCGCGAGATGCAACGGAGTCTTGCCTGCACAGTCCTGAGCCTGGACGCTTCCTGGGAACTTGCTCAGCAGACACTTGGTAATCGTTTCGTGGCCTTTCTCGGCGGCAATATGAAGAGGAAGTTGCTGCCGCTGGTCGGCGATGTAGCCGTCCGCACCGACCTTGAGCAACAAATCCACGATCGAGGTGTGGCCCTGCTCTGTGGCCTCGTGGAGGATCGCGCGCCCGAGCGTGTCGAGCTGTTCGTTCACGTACTGAGGCGGCGCTCGCTTTTCCAAGTCGATGAGATGCTGCACGCGGATGAGGTTTCCATCACGACACGCCTGGAACAGATCACCAAACACTTGCTGCTCCAGCATGAGGCAGTTGGTGCGGTCGTAGTTATCGGGTTGAGTGAGCACTTGAGTCGGGTACCGATCCCAGAGCAAGTCGATCACTTGCCGCATTCTCGGATACGAGTCACTGGTCGCTAGAAAGTTCTTTGCCTGGTCGCCACTTGAGCTCATGCTCGCATCAACGACCGATGAAGCCTTCCATCGCAGTGGTGGCCGCTTGTGGGACACGGTACTGTGATGCAGGCGCTTGGCGGCGGCTTCCAAGGCACTGAATAGCGGAGACTTGCCTTCGTTGTTGAGCTGCCATGGAGCCGCTCGTTCTCGCAGCAGTGCGCTGACTTCCTTGAGTCGTCCGCGTCGAGCAGCGTGGTGCAGCGGCGTATCACCACGCAAGTCTCCGATATTCCGCAGCACTCGCTGCTTGAGCAGTAGCTCAATGAGGTTACTGTGGCCGTGCTCAGCCGCGTCGTGGAGCATCGTGCGGCCAAAGACGTCGCGTCGGTTGAGCGTGATGAGATCCATACTGGTCTCGTAAATGTGGTGGTAAATGTGCTCGAAGTTGCTCTCCGTGCGACTGACGTCGAACTCGTACTCGGACAGGAACGACGAGTGTGCCCACAGCTTCTCCCGCTCAATAGACGACGGTAGTGTCTCTCCTTCGACTTGTTCCGGCTCCTCGCCATCTTCAGGAGATTTGATCTCCACTAGGTCACCGCGTGGACGAATCACGATCACCGGGAAGACTTCAACTTCGTCTTCCTCGAGCTCGATGTTCGACGACGTCAAGAACGGACCGAGTGAAATGTCCCCATTGGACAGAGTCGACGGAGCACGAAGCTCCAGTTTCTGGCGGATGATCTGCACGCGCAGTGAGGTAGGCGGCTTGACGCTTGCACTGATGGATGGTGGCTGCAGTAGCCGTGAAGGCTGCCCCTTGCGACCTTCTTGGACGTGGATGAGCACCGTGGAGCCCTTGGCTTCGGGCTTTCGTGATGATCTGTCGACTGAAGCCGTGCGATTAGCCCGTCGTGGCTCGTTCTCTTTATCATCGACGGCATAGAGGTCCTGAGGCTCCACATCCGACTGCTGCAGCGCGTCCATCGCGATCACGCGGCTTTTCCACTTGATTTTCTTCTCGCGAGCCTCTTTATCCAGCTTCTTCTGGGCTATAGCTGCTGGTGTATTGAGTGCTGGAGGCGTCATCACGGCCGCAGTTTGCTGGTTTGCTTCGACACTCGTGCTAGGACGACTCTCGCTCACGAGCTCGTCGGTTGCACCCCATGGGGAGATCAGTTCGCCTTGGTGGGTTTTCACAGCCACGCGCTCAGTCTTGGCTCGCTTGGCGTTGCGGAGCCGCTTCTGGAGCAAGCCCTTGGTCGTCGCAGCTAGCTTTGGCTGGTCGTACACCCACTCGCCACTCCAGTTCTCTGCGACGCGCCACTTCACGACGCTCGCAAGCGGCTTGCCACCGGTCTCTGCTGCGATCTTGAACCCACGGTGGCGGTACACAGGGCTGATCTCGCTCACTTTCTTCTTGTACCGTGCCAGCGTGTTGCCCATGTACCGGAACTCGAACGAATTCGTACGCCGTGGACACTCAGTGCGTCGATTACGAGCGACCGCGTGAACACGGAGTCCAGGCGAGCCACGCATCGCAAACGGAACGATCGACCAGCCCTTGCGGTCGACTTCCCACACGCTTTTGACTTCCCGGCCTTGGCAAAGGAATGCAAAGTCCTTCGGGATGTGGCACAGTTGCGTCTGCGCCATCTCGCGAATGGTCTTGAGCGACGCGGCCTTCATCTCCGACTCGGTGTGGAATTCAATTGCTCCCAGGAACTCGGTGTCCTTTTCCATGAGAAAGTACAGCTTGTGCTTGGCTTCGTCCGTGCATTGCTTGGTGTAGTGCACAGCGTACTTGTCTGTTAGCATGAGCTTGCTCAGCGCCGTGCGTTCGATGGACCCAGAGCTCGCGATTCCCGACTCCAAGACCGTGTTGATGTACAGCATCGCTGCTCGTTGGTCTGGCTCCACCTACAAGGACCACAACAGCGAGTCATTAGCGGAGACCATGAAAGACCACAGTCACAAATGAGAAAAGCGCGACTTACAGCGTAGCAAAAGAGCTTCATCACTGCACGCGCAAACGCACCAAACACTACACACACATACAAAAACGCTGTGAGTCTCAACGTCCGTCTGTTCCCACTCATAGAGATAGACGGTCTCACGTACACACGACCATATCCGCAGGCGTGATGACGCCCTGCGCGTTGAGATCAATCACATCGAAGATCGCTGGATCAAACCACACAAACCCACCGCATTAGTCCGTGCTTCTCCTTGGCAGCATACCGTCTTTCTATCTTTTGTTCATGGGCCAAGTACCTTCAAAACGCAGCCTCATACTCGGCGCCTGACACACGAGGATCAGCGCGACGACGATCTCCATGGCGTCCACCATGTGATGCACGCGCGTGGGCGTCTTGGGCTGGAAGAGCCGCATGATTTCTTGGACAAACGCGTGGTCTTTGATTCCCAAGATGCTACTCAGTTGGATCGCGTCCACACAGTGGCGCGTTGTGAGCGCTCGGTAGCGTTCCATGACGAGAGCGACGTGGTCTAAATGCCACGTGCGGAAGCGCCGCTTGAAGAACGGCGCCATCTCCATCTCGGCATTAGCCAGCGGCAGCGGCCGCGAGTTGCGCAGCCCCATGCTTCCTCTCTTGTTGGCTTTTCCTGATTTCTGGAATCTTTTGCTTATGTGAGACTGCGACGTTTTGTGGATCGAAAAACTTCAACCTTCCAATCACTTTGGACAGGGGGACAGGAGAGCCGTTGGATGGTGTGCACCACATCAAATGATTGTGATTGGTCGAAATTGCGATCGCTGAATGTGAGCTGCCCAATTTCGATCAAACAACAACCAAGACCAGCTTCAAGAAAGTGCAGCACCTGGCAACTGTGGACTCCACAAAGGAGTGTGGACACCATGCCCGGTGGAGCCTCGAGGCTTTCGCCTTTTGGAGCCTGCAATGCTTGAGGCCACGCGGAAGAATGAAGTGGCCTCCTGGAAAGCCCATGTGCATGGACACTAATGTGCATTAGGCGTGGAAAGCATGTTCCAAACGTCGCTTTTCGCCGGGTGCAAGACGCCTGCAGAAGATGACTGCGCGCCGCAGTCGCCACTCACGTAAGGAAGCGAGACAACGCGCACTGTGCGGCGCACACACGCTTGTGTGTGTCCGCCTCGAGCCACGCTGGATGTATGGACTGATCAGCGCAACTGGCAGCTACAGTCTGTTTCGCCATTAAGCACGGGTGTCATCTGATAGACTTGTTATATTCGATATTCCGGCAAAACTATCATGATAGCAAGGTAGTCACTAAAGCGATTTGGGATTCAATTACCTTGAAATTTGTATATATTAGGGCGCGCTTAATGGCGATACTGCCTGTATCAACTGGCGCCATAGGGATCTGGTGACGTGGGCGAATCCAGCACCAGCAGACAAACGAACAACCTGGGATTATGCCCAAAGTTACGTGAGACCAAACAAAAGAGTCTTGAGAAGACTGCCACCACAATTTAGCCCTGCCGCCAACTATGCCCTTGGTGGCCAAGGGCATGGTCCTCTCCGTTGAATCTTCGGTTGAAAGCACTGATTCGATCGTGTTTGATGAAGATCTGTGGGAAAAGCTGAGCCGATTCACCGAGATGATGGTTCCCTCCGCTCGCTTCCCTTGTCCTACAGTTTTGATTCGCCATCGTTATCGTTATCGTGGTCCTAATTTCCTCGCCTGTGCTTTTGTTTGAAGTCACACGCGCATGAAACAAACACTCAAATCCGCGAAGACGCGAGCCGTCCGCTTTCTAGCCGCCACAGTTGCCAGTGTTGACAGGCCAGCTGCACCAAGCATGCTGCGACCATCAATCAGTGATGTTCGCCTCCATGGAGCGCCGTCGGAAACCTGGTCTCCCGCTCTCTCTTTCACCGTCAGGCTCTCTCCCTTTCATCCTCGAAATGTGGGCACATTGGGCTCGAGCACGATAGTAATTTTGACTGTAATTTGTTGGTTTGCTGACCACGACACGAGAGACGGACGGTTTCCTTCATTACGATCAGTGTGCGTCTCAGCTGTCGGACGCCCAACCGGGTTTCGGGAGTGCGACGGAAGGCGATCAGGTCGAGCGGTTCAATTTGTGCACGCAACGATGGGAAACAAACGCGTGCTGACGCGACAAAGACAGAGGACATGGCCCGGCACTGCTGACAGCAGCGGCGACACGGCATTACAGACGAACGACACACTCGCCAAGTCAATACGAAGCAAAAGAAACGGCACAAAACACTCAGAAACTCGGCTATTTACCAGCGTCTGGCCATGTGCATCGAGCAATAATCCAGTCTGGAGTCCAAAGGTTAGCACCGCATACACTGTACTGTACACGCAGCACTACGGCCAGCAAGCAGCGAGTTTGGTCGAGAGCGTCGCCACCAAGCACTGGGCACTGGACACTGTAAAGAGTACTGTACTGTACTTTATGGAGGAGACATGAACCAGATCTGTGATCTCCATATCGGCTGCAAAGTTTACATTCATGAGAGCCATCGAGTTCAGCGTAACTCTGGCCCGCTTCCTTCACTGGCATTCACGGCTTGACACTTTGGAAATGTCGTCTAATTTACTGTAGATTTGTAGCCTCAGTAGAGTACCACAGTCCTACGGGACTGTGGTGTAGGCTGTAGTCTACCGAGATGGAGCCAGAGGACAGATCTGGCAGAACGAAAGAGGAGAGGAGCCATGTCGAATCCATCAACATGTTGAGCAGACCAGGGTCTGGTTCATGTCAGCTCTCCTGGTCCAACTGGTCCGAATTTCTATTATCTGATACCTTCCTCACAGTCTCACTTAGGCAACTGGCTCGAGATCCAGTCAGACTGAAGGCTCAAATTTGATAATCGGCTGGTGATTAGGGAGGGATGACTTGGAGTGGCCAGGGTTCAATTCCACTGGACACCACGTCCCGCTGGCAGAGGATGCTCTTGTTCAACACTCCCGTCGCTGCCCACCAGCCGGTCCTGGACGCGATCCTGACGCCGGCTTCTCCAGCCGCTTCATGAGAAAAGGGCTGGCGTATAGTGTGGCGAGGCCATCGCCGTCCTGCAGGCTGCATCACCACGTGGGCCTTACCGGCCGCCTCGGCGTCACGCCTCTCTCGTGGCATGTCTCGAGTTCAATCTCGATTTTCGTCCCAAGAGCTCACTTGCTCTCCGTCTTCGTCTCACGACAGAGAGAGCGAGAAGGAGTCAGTAAATTGCCTCTGCGTCATGAAGGCCCCCGCTATGGCTGATCCAGCATACGCCGCGAAGGGCGTCCCGCAGGACCCTCGCTTCGCGCCTCCAACGCTTCAGCACCCGAGTGACGAGTTCCACACGTACGACTCACCGTCGGGCGTCGGCCAGGACCTGAGCATCTACTCGGACGAAGACCCAGCCAACCAGCGTTACGTGGCTGGCGACCAGTTCTACAACTATGAGATGTACGGCTCGCTCCGCAAGGGCGGTGCCATCTCGTGGTACAGCATGGAGTGTGTCGGTCTCATTGCGGCGACGTACACCTCGGCCTTCTCGTACCAGACCCTGGCCGGTGTCATTCGTCCTCTCATGGCTGCGCAGCTCAACCTGACCAAGCAGCAGAATACGTCGGTCCAGCGTCTCATTGAACTGCCCATGACGCTCAGTGTGTTCGTCGGTCTCATCTCAGACTGCTACCCTATCATGGGTCTGCGTCGCAAGGGCTACATGATCGTCGGTCTCATCATCAACGCCATCAGTGTGCTGGTCGTCGCGGCTCTCAGTGCCCACTTCGAAGGCCAGGAGAAGAACGAGCGCAGTGATGCCATCATGTTGCTCATGATCGTGTTCATCGGTCTCGCCAGTGTCGGCTGCATCATCACGTACATGTGTGTCCACACGCGTGTGATTGAGCTGTCACAACGTGAATCTCTGCGGAACCGAGGCAAGATCCAGGCAGACTACCTCGTCTTCCGTCGATACACGTCCATGACCTCCAACTTGTTCAACTACCTCACCATCGGTGTCGGTGCCACGCCCAAGGTCAGCTTCTCCAACTCGATGCTTCTGCTCGCGCTCATCTGTGTGCTGCCGACGCCTGTGATCCTGCGCTACTGGCGTGAGGAGCACTACTCGTTGCCCAACACGCTTAAGGTCCGTGCTCAGATCTTCTGGAAGATCATGCAGCAGAAGGCCGTGTGGCGTATCCTGATGTTCATCATGGTGTTCGGCATCTTCCTCACGGTCAAGTTCTCCGACTCGGGCAACGTGATCCGTGGCTGGGCCAACGCCGCCGGTGACAACAACCTGCTCCTCACGTCCATCCGTGATGTCGTCATGATCCTCACCATTCTCGTGTGGAAGTGGTTCTTCCTCAACAGTCTCTGGCGTGGGTACTTCGCCTGGGCTCCTGTCACCATGGTCGTGCCAGCCTTGATCTCCTCGGCGCTCGTCGCCTACGACTGGAGCCGTGACCACTACCTCTACCGTGTGCTGCAGTGTCTTCCGTACATCTCGGACGGTATCACCACGCTCAATAACGTCGTGCCATTGACCGAGATCATCCAGGAAGGCTCGGAGGGTGCGACGGTCGGCCTCACGCTGTCGCTGCAGCGTGTGTCGTCCATCTTCGTCAGCACGAACGCTGCCGGTCTCTTCATGGGCTCCAACTTCTACGACACGAAGGCTGTCAACGGCTACGGCTCGGGTGTCCGCAACGACGTGTTCCTGTCGCTGCTGCTCAGCTACGGTATCAACTGTCTCGCGTTCTTCGGTCTCATCTTCCTGCCGTCGCAGAAGCTGGACGCCCAGCAGCTCCGCATGTACGGCGGCTTCACCAAGGCCGCCAGTGCCGTGATCGTGTTCTTCTCGCTCGGTCTGCTGCTGTACTCGCTGGTCATCAACGTCATGACGTTCGTGCCAGGACTCTCGTGTTACCCAATCGCCGGTGGTAATGGCTGTCAGTAAACCACGCACAGCGTCCGGATCCTGATCCTGGTAGGATCCCTCGACACGATAGAAGCATGTAATTTATGAGTAAAACAACAGGAATTTTCACACTCTTCTTCCTCTCTTCTTCTCATCCTCAAAGACGAGAATCTATCCACAAGCTGACGAACTTCACAGCCTGCCCCGTCAAACTCCAACACATCTTAGGGACGTTCGTGTTTGGGCACGTCCTCATTGCGGAAGACATGACCACTACCTCAACGTAGATCTGAACGACTTGTCCGGAAGAGACTCGCGCTTCAAATCACACCACGGCATCCGCCGATCAACATGAGGAAGGCTTCCATTTCTTCAGGATCTGACGGGCAGATCGATCCAGCCCGCAACTCAGGGCCTTCACGTCGTCCAGACTCTGGACGCGATCGCAAGAGTCGCAAGAGTTGCCTCGCGCGTCGACAAGAGTTGCTTTCACCAGCACAAAGAAGGCATTCTGCGTCTGATGCGAGGCGACGGACAGGCCCGCGGCCTCTGGGTTCTTAGATCTCGGGCCAGCTGGCGAGCACACCGCATTCGCACGCCACTTTTGGCTGCTTGATTCCATAAAGTCATCGAGGGAACTTGACGTGGAAGTGCGTTGGCAAAACGGAGACCAAGCTCACCTCGCTGCACACACTCCACCCAGAAAACCAAAGGCCGTCAGCAAACAGGAAGACACAGGCTCCACGCCAATGGCATTGTCAAGCAGTGCCGGGCCTTTGGAACACAGTACTGTACACTACGAAGCGTGCAACGTAGGACTTGACCGTGAAGTTGACGGTCTCCGTTCCAGGTCTCCGTTTGAAGTCGGAACTGCACGCCACTGGCTTGGAGATTCGTGGCCAGTTCACGGACCCGGGTCCCGCACACGACACCACTGTGGCGGTCGCTTCGGTTGTTGAGCGTGCGAGAGGAAACGTCGGGATTGCGGCGATGCGCCGGCTTACAGTGCGACTTGGAACTTGGCTTCACACTGAATCGTGACGTGAATCACTGTAAATGGTGTGCACCACACCACGTGTGGTCAGAAGCGATCAGAAACAAGACGCGTGATAGTGTGCCAGATCACCAAAATACGATGCCATTGTGGCCGATATCACTCTTGTTTGCATCGTTTTATGGAATTTGTGCACGTATAGATCGAAATCCTTGATGGTGAGACCACGACGTCGTCCCTCCTGTGTCCATCACTCCGCTCTGCCGCCTTTCTCGCCAACGGGACTAGGAATCTAAGGAATCAACAACGAGAAAAGGCGAGATGACCCAGTTGAGCACCTGGCGGCCTTCCAGCTGACCAGCTGGGTGGCATGATGGATCCGCTGATGGAGATGCGCAGTCCCACTTGGGCGATTGCTCGTGCTTCTTCCAAGCCAAAGGCGAGGCCAGGCCAGGGCTTTCATCAACAGCAGAGACTCGGTACTGTACAGCCGCCTCGCGCCGTCGCTGATTGATTGACCGACGTTCGCACTGAACCCGCCCCGCCTTCGTCCGCGGCATTTGCCATTCACACGTCTCCCGCCAAGCCAACGTCAGGGCCGACGCTTGCTTGATCTAATCGGCAGCCCTCGCTACAGCCCGCGGCCTTCTCTTCCTTCTCTGCTCAGAGCCAGACGTGTACTGTAGCCCTTCCCAAGACGAGCGCCGATGTACTTGCTTCCAGAGAAGACCAAGCCGCAGCTCACTGCCCAGCACCTCGCCGCCGCGCACCCGAGCATTCGCCGCACCATGACGGAGCACCAGACGCAGCCAGTGGTCCACGTGGACTTTAACACGTTCATCTCGCCGTCCAACGGCTACGCCAACCACCACACGCAGTCGCAGCTCGCGCTTTCAGACGATGGCGACCAGCGCTCCTCGGACCAGAACGACCTCGGCACGCAGCGGTTCGTCGCCGGTGAGCAGTTCTACAACTACGAAATGTACGGAAGTCTGCGCAAGGGCACAGTCGTGACGTTCTTCTCGTGGTACTGCCTCGGCCTCGCGGCCGCGACCTTTTCGTCGGCGCTGTCGTACTCGTGTCTGCAGAGCACGGCGCGTCCGTACTTGGCCATTCGTCTGAACCTCAAGTCCCAGGAAATCACCGCCGTCCAGCGGCTCATTGAACTACCCATGGCGCTGAGCTTCTTCGTCGGCTTGCTCACGGACGGCTACCCGATCATGGGCCTGCGCCGCAAGGGGTACATGGTACTGGGCCTCGTGCTCAACGCTGTCAGCATCCTCGCTCTCGGCTGCATCAGCATGTACATCGAGTCTCTCCACGACAGCAAGGCCCGTGGTGGATGGGTCGTGTACCTGTCACTGGTGCTCATCGCGCTGGCGAGTTTCGGCTGCATCATCACGTACGTGTGCGTCCACACGCGGACCATTGAGCTGTCACAGCGGGAGCCTCTTCGCAAGCGTGGCTCCATCGTCGCTGAGTACCTCATATTCCGTCGTCTCGTGGCGTTCGTGGGCGCAGGCTACGCGATCTTCACGCTGGGACCCAGCGGCTCTGTCAGCTCCAAGGAAGAACCACGCCTCGAGTTTTCCACGGCCATGTTCATCCTCGCCTTTGTGTGTGCGGCACCGCTGCCGATCATCCTGCGTTACTGGAAGGAGGAACACTACAACCTGTCCACGTCACTACGCGTGCGTGGCCAGATCTTCTGGAAGATCATGCAGCAGAAGGCCGTGTGGCGCGTGCTCATGTTCATCGTGATCTTTGCGTTCTTCTTGACCATCAAGATCTCGGACGCCAACAATATTATCAAAGCCTGGTCCGGATCCAGTAACGACAACTACCAGCTCACGCGCTCAATTGCCGACTTGATCGCGATCGTCACGTTCGTGGTGTGGCGCACGTGCAACCTCAACACGCTGTGGCCTCGCTTCTACTGCTGGGGTCCGATCCTCCAGGTCATTCCGAACGTTCTGGCAAACGTGCTCGTCGCACAGAACGTGAACCGCAACCGCTACCTCTTCCGGTCCATCACGTCGGTCGCCAACATCGCGGACGCTATTCTCACGCTGAACCCAGTCGTGCCGCTCATCGAGATCATCCAGGAAGGATCCGAGGGCGCCACGGTAGGTCTCACGTTCACGCTGGAGCGTGTGACCAAGATCTTCGTGGCCACGAACTCGCAGGGTTTGTTCCGAGGCGAGAACTTCTACAACGTCACTGCAGCAAACAAGGACGCTGTCGGAGTGCACGACAAAGTCATGTGGGCGTCGCTGCTCGGGTACGGCATCAACCTCTTGGCGCTGCTCGGTCTGTTCTTCCTGCCAAGCCAGAAGCTCGACGCCCAGCAGCTTCGCATGTACGGCGGCTTCACCAAGGCGGCGAGCGCGATGATTGCGACGTTCATTTCCATTCTGTTCCTGTACTCGACGGCTATCAACATCATGAGCTTCATCCCGGGCTTGTCGTGCTACCAGTTGGTCGGCGGCAAGGGCTGCTAGTACAGTCGTCAAGGACTCGACTGAGTATTGTGTGTCTCTGATAGTATTTAAACCCCCGGCACGGCGTGAACAACTGAATGAATGAATGAATGAATGAATAGAACACCGGACGTTAAACTATTCCGACTGTGTCTCTACTGCTTGTGCCCTTGGTTCTTGAGCGCCTGCTCGGCTGCACGGGCGATATCCTTACAGTGCAAGTCGAGCAAGTCGCAGTTGGAGTAGTGCCACGGAAATGGTTTGTTGCGGATCTTCAGGTACGAGTAGTGCGGTTCTTCCTTGTCTGGTTCTTTATGAGGACGGTGAGGGTCGTGGTCCTCCAAGTGGAGCATCCACTGGATGCCTCCCATCACTCCCGTGAGGCCCAGCATCGCGACGGAGATCTTGGTCCACCGCTTCATTTGCTCTGTCGGATAACAAGCCACGAGTCAGTCCACAACCCAAGGAAACAAAACACCCACTAGACAAGAACTCGTCCACAATTTGTGGATTGCAATTTACGCACTCTTGGCTTCGTCCTCCACAGCGGCAGTCGCATGGAAGGGCTTGATACTGGCATGCAGGACTCGCGTCGAAAGCTGATCTCACACATCCACACGCAATAATTGATGAAGGTGTCATCAACAAAACCGAGCGAGGGGATCCACTTACCATGGCTTCTTCTTCAGAGATCAGAGAATGACCGGAGCGAAAGAGTGAGAGAGAGAGAGAGAGATAGAGAGAGGGAGGAGGAGGGAGAATCCTTTGGATCCTCGTCCCATGTTGAAGCCGTCCCACATTGAAGCTCCCGTTTCTCACTGTTGGCGCGAAAGCAACGCAGACGACAAAACCCGCCCACAATAAACAAGGACAACATGCGACGCCCCTGCAGAACCTATCCAGTGGATAGGATATGTAGGGGCGTGGCCACCAAGATTCTTTGTGAATCGATCGATGGATTGCTGCCTCAAAGGCTTTCGTCGCCAGCGTAGAGTGGCCAGTGTCAACATGACAATTTTTACATCATTTTGGCATCAAAACGAGTCGATACAGTGCCGTTTTTACGCTCGACAAGACAGTTAAATGTGAGATGGCAGAGTGGCATCCCGCTGGCCATGGCCCCGACAACTTGACGAAGATGTTGCCATTCGGGCGCGTGCGTGCTTTCGCGGTGGCTGTTCCAATCCGTAGGTTCATTTTCACTCTTCAAAGGCCACAGATTTCCAGGCTGGAAAATAGGTTTCGATTCCTTTCGCATTCGTGGGATCATTTGGCGGCCTCTCTGGCAGATCAAGATGCACTGGAAATTCCAGTGGAGTCCATTGGAATCCAAGGAGGGATGCGGAGGAAGTGGCTGGCATCTTGGTGGGGCTAGTCAAATGTATGGAGTGCCAGTGCTTGCCCTGTCAAATGCCCAGTCACAATGACATCCTAACCACTAGCACGTGGCAATACGGCAAACAGCCGAGACCTGGCGACCTTGATGTCTGCCTGAGAGCCTGAATGCCTTATGCGCCTCGATTTTCCCACATGAATGACCACAGTAGCAACAGTAAACTCCAGACTTGGAGAGATGATCTTGGCCCCATCTGCGTCTACGGTAAGCCGGAATCCTTCACGGTTTGTGAGGCAAATGGACCATCCACTAGTTCAGAGTGTTGGCCTCACCCACATCCTGCGGCTCTTCACACTGTTGCATCCCCAGACCACCAGCACTGCGGTCATTCACGCAAAGCTCGTCTATTGACCACTGCCGACACTCCTGCTGCTGCTCACAACCACAGACGACCATCCAGTCCCCACTAATCCTTGTGGTCCATTCTCCGATTCACACGTCTCCTGGAAGACGGATTTCCGATGATGAAGAAGGACTTGAGTCATACGTACGCGTCGCCTGCGAGCGTTGGCTCGTACCAAGACAGTGCTACGGGCAAGGATTTCAGCGGCGGCGAGATCGCCGAGCTCCACGAGAACCACATGCTCTACGGCACGCTGCGCAAGGGCGGCATCCCGCAATTCATGTCCTGGTCGAGTGCCGGGCTCTGGGCAGCCACGTTTTCTTCCGTGTTCTCCTACAACGCTTTGCAGACCGTCACAAGACCGCTCATCGCGACGCAGCTCGCGCTGTCCAAGCCCGAGCAACTCGCCGTCCAGCGGCTCGTGGAACTACCCATGGCACTCAGCTTTTTGATCGGTTTGCTGTCAGATTGCTACCCGATCTTCGGCCTCCGACGCAAGGCCTACATGATCATCGGCCTCGTTCTTAATGCCATCGGCACGCTCGCGATTGGCGCCATCGCCGCGTACTTCGAGTCGCTCGACACTGCAGACCGTTCAACGTCGCTAGTGTGGCTCGTGATCATCATGACCGCCGTCGCGAGCTTCGGCTGCATGTTCACGTACTTGTGCGTCCACACACGGACCATTGAGCTGTCCCAGCAAGAGCCCCTGGGTATCCGCGGCTCTTTCCTCGCGAGCTACTCGATCCTGCGGCGTCTCGCGTCGTTATTTACAGGGATCTTCACGTACCTCGTGCTTGGCGACAACGCCGGCAAGCCCAACATCGCACTGTCGACGTCGCTGTTCATCATGGTCGGCATTTGCGTGGCTCCTCTTCCTATCGTTGTCCAGTTTTGGAAAGAAGAACACTACTCGCTGCCCGTGTCGTTCAAAGTACGAAGCAAAATCTTCTGGAAGATCATGCAGCAAAAGGCCGTGTGGCGGACCGTCACGTTCGTTGCCGTGTTCGGACTCTTCCTGACAATCAAGCTGCCAGACTCGACCACGATCATCCGTAAGTGGGCGGGCGCAGCGACCGACAACTCGCTCGTGGTCCGCGTGATCTCCGACGGCATGCAGCTTCTCGTGCTGATCGTCTGGCGCTTCTACTTCATGAACCGACCGTGGCGTACGTTCTTCCTGTTGGCGCCGTTGTTTCTGATCGTCCCAACGCTCGTGATTTCGGCCTTGGTTGCGTTCGACTCGAGCCGAGACCGGTATCTGTACCGCACGGTGATCTCGCTGACCTTGGTCTCCGATGGCATCAACGTGCTCAACAACATCGTGCCGATCACGGAGATCGTGCAGGAAGGATCCGAGGGCGTGACCATGGGCCTCGTGCTGTCCCTGCAGCGTCTCATCGGCATCTTCGTCAACACCAACGCCCAGGGTCTCTTCCGCGGCGACAACTTCTACAACATGAAGGAGGTCGCTCTCGACGACTCGCACATCCGCACGGCCGTGTTCCTGTCGCTGGTGTTCATCTGCATGATCAACATGGTTGGTGGCTTCGGCGTGTTCTTCCTGCCAGCACAGAAGCTCGACGCCCAGCAAATGCGCATGTACGGCGGCTTCACCAAGGTCGCGTCGTCGGCGATGGTGACCTTCGCACTCGTGCTCTTCTTGTACTCGATGGTCATCAACACCATGACGTTCATCCCAAGCACGGGCTGCTCAAAGATCGTCGGCGGACTGGGCTGCTAGCTGATAGCTGTCCACAAATATTATCACATAAACGAATCCACACACAGCTCCTATTGATACGCTTATCAGATACCCACAGTTCACCTTGGTCTCCGCTAAGTGGCTATCCATCCACATGCCATTGGACCAACTGGTGAAGGCCATGCTGGCTTCTAAATCGGGCAATCAGTCCTTGATGAAGACTGTCGACTGTACCCACGACATTTTGGCTTGGGCTCATGAAGCCGGACCACCGACATTGATCGGCAGAGGCGTAAGCGGTGTGGCGCATCAACGTCAAAACATGGTCCGACTTGATTTCAACGCTAAGCAATCCACTTCCTGGTCACATGGACAACAGCCGAGGCTTCGTACCTGCTGAATGTGCGAAAAGTGGCCCCGGCTGGTGTTGAGAAGCCGGCAATCCACTGGCGTTTGCAGTCAACACGCTGGTAAATGGATTCCGAGACTCAGTCTTAGGGCTTCAGAATTGTCCGACTTGGGTCGATGAATGCGAAAAGTCAGTAGCACGTGGTGTTGGACGTCTGAGTTCTGGCCCCAAGGTCTCATTTAACTGCGGCAGAGGATCGTCATCGGGTGCATCAACTTATGCGGCAGAGACGTATAGTCTCCCTTTACCAAGAGACGCCTGTCCAGCCGATACTTTCGCCGAACGGATGGCTAGGCCCGTCATGCTTCTCTTGACGAAGCCCGCCAGTGATCTCGCTGCTCAAACTCAGGCTCATCTTTTATCTTGTGGGCTGCGGAAAACGTGCCTCACAGATCCTTTCTCCAGCATCGACCACAATGATCCCACAAGGCTTTAATCCGCTCAAGTCCCCGGACAGTATCGTGATGAGCAACGACTCGGTGACCGTCATCGAGCATGACGTGCCCCCCTTCGGCCATGGCGAGGCCGACTACGACCACAAGCTCTACGGAAGTCTACGCAAGGGTGGGGCGGTCCAGTTCTTCACACGGGAATGTGCTGGTCTGTGTGCTGCCACGTTCTCGTCCGTGTTCTCCTACACAGCGTTGCAGAGTGTCACGCGTCCTCTTCTCGCGACCCAGCTTTACCTGAGCCCTCAAGAGCTGCTCGCCGTCCAGCGGATCATCGAACTGCCCATGGCTCTCAGTTTCCTCATTGGCCTGCTGTCCGACTGCTACCCGATCTTAGGCCTTCGACGCAAGGCCTACATGATGGTCGGTCTCGTGATGAACGCCTTCGCAACACTGGTGATTGGCATCATGACCGCGTACTTCGAGAGCGTGCACCAGCAAGACCGTGACGACGGGCTCGTGACGCTCGCCATTCTCATGACTGCGGTCTCGAGCTTCGGGTGCATGTTCACGTACCTGTGTGTGCACACACGCACAATCGAACTATCGCAACAGGAGCCTCTCATGAGCCGCGGCTCCATCCAGGCCTCATACCTGGTGTTCCGACGAGTGACCTCGCTCGTCACAGGTGTCTTCACGTACTTCATGATCGGCTCGGACAACTCCAAGCCTCGTGTTGCTCTCTCCACCTCCGTGCTTGTCACCGTCGTGATCTCCATTCTTCCTGTTCCAGTGATCCTTCGCTTCTGGGACGAAGAGATCTACTCGCTGCCAGTGTCGTTCAAGGTGCGAGGCCGCATCATGTGGAAGATCATGCAGCAGAAGGCCGTGTGGCACACATTCGCATTCGTCAGCATCTTCTCGCTGTTCCTTGGTGTCAAGTTCACGGAGACCTCCAACGTCATCGTCGGCTGGGCGGGCGCTGCTAAGGACAACGCGCTTCTGCTTCGCATGATCTCGGACCTCACGCAGCTCCTCGTGGTCGTCGTGTGGCGCAACATCTTCATGAACCGCCGCTGGCGAACGTTCTTCCTGTGGGCGCCAGTGTTCCAGGTCGTTCCAGCTTGTGTGATCTCGGCCATCGTCGCGTTCAGCGGCGGCCGTGACCGCTACCTGTACCGCACCATCATCTCGCTTACCAACATCGGAGACGGTGTCACGCAGCTCGTCAACATCGTGCCAATCACTGAGATCGTCCAGGAAGGTTCTGAAGGCGCCACGGTCGGCATCGTGCTGTCCTTGCAGCGGCTGATCAGTATCTTTGTGAGCACCAACACCCAAGGTCTCTTCAGCGCCCAGAACTTCTATGACACGGTCAACGTCCAGCGTGACGACGCGCACGCCCACAAAGTGGTGTTCATGACGCTGGTTCTGAACTACGCCATCAATGGCCTCAGTGTGTTTGGGCTGTTGCTGCTACCGTCGCAGCGACTCGATGCGCAGCAGATGCGGTCCTTCGGTGGCTTCACCAAGTTCGCGTCGGCGGGTATGGTCGCGTTCGCGCTGCTCCTGCTCACGCACGTGATCATCGTGAACGTCCTCACTTTCATCCCAGCCACCTCATGCAATCACATCGTCGGTGGCAGTGGCTGCAACCAGTAGAGGGATCCAGCAACAGTAATCGATTGATTGTTGATCACTGAAAGTCTCCGATAACCGCATTGAATGTAGCCATGTTGGTAAAAGCCCGACAGTCTCAATAGAAACACGCCACACAATTGTGAGGCATTCCACGAGCCCTTGGATGGTGGATAACTTTCTATCTCGGCAGCTGGAACGGCTCCAAGTGGAATCCACCAAACTCCCCAGTACAGGACACCTTTCTGACTGGATTCTGAGCATAAGGATGTGGCTTGTCCACCTTCAGCCAGTCTTCGCCCTCTAGTATTATCCTCGTGCAGTGCTACACAGTCAGATGCGCGCTTCCCTCTTCCACTATGCTTGAGCACGTGCACGAGCGCACCTCTTGGATGACCAGGAGGGCCTCTTCGGTGACTCACTTTCGTTCTTTTCGAGTCACTCCACAACGACCATGCGGCCCTCCGACGCCAGTCTCAAGGCGGAGGAGATCCCGCACTTGGCGTACCCGTCGACGCGCGATGCGCCGCACGCGATCGACTTGGCCGAGTTCTCGGACCACGACAGACCCAGCGCCGCCGCCGCCGTCGGAGCTTCGAGCGGCTACCGCGATAGATTCGGAGCCATCCGCCCTGGAGGCCCCGTGCGGATCTTCTCACGCGAATACTGCGGCCTGCTTGTGTCCGGATTGATGTCCTCTTTCGTGTATCAAATGCTGCGCGACTGTCTGCGGTATCTCCATTTTCTGCTCGAGTTTGACGCCGGCTCACAGGCAAAAGCCCAGCGGTTCGTGGACTCGACGGCCATCCTCGCGTTCTTCGTCGGTCTCATGTCCGACTGTGTGCCGCTGTTTGGCTACAACCGCAAAAGCTACTTGCTGCTCGGTTGGGCGATCACGTGCGCCGTTCTGCTCGTCATGGTCATCGCCACACAAGCGTCCCACGACTTCCTTTCTCCGTACGCGTTCACGGGCGTCGCAGCGTGCTGCAGCTTCGGCACAATGGTCACCTACGTCGCTACGGAGATCCGGCTTGTCGAACTGTCCCAACGAGAAGCTCTCCATGCGCGCGGCTTCATCGTCGCCATCTACACGATCTTCCGAATCACAGGCCAAGCGCTGGGCCGCATCATCGCGAGACTCGTGTTGGGGACGTCGTCGTGGGCCAGCATCCGCCATGGCTTCGTCGCGCTCTTCCTGTTCTCTCTCATCGCGCCTGTGTGCGTGTACAGGTACCTGGACGAGCCGTTTGCCACTCGCCCAAGACTACCGTGGCGTGAAGGCTTCTTCAACTTCCGGATGCTCATCCAGCAGCGTGTCGTGCGGTACATCGTCGCGTTTGTCTGCATCTTCTCGTCCTTTTCGAACGTCCGCATGCCTGACGCTGACAGAGCGATTGCACAGTGGGTCGGCGTCGGTGAGGACGGCCAGTACACCGCGCGAGTCGGTCGCGATGTCGTCGCGATCATGGCCGTGTGTATGTGGTCAGGACTGCTGATCAACAAGCCGTGGCTCTCCATCTTCGGCATCGGCCCGATCTTCAACTCGTTTCCCCAAGTGCTTCTCAATCTCTCCGTCGCGACCAACGTCTACCGTGCTGGCTGGTTCTTCTTCTTCATGAGCGTGCTCAGCGGCGTGTCCGACGGCATCTTCCGCATCGCGTACCTCATCCCTCTGGTCGAGATCTGTGGCATGGGCACCGAAGGACAAACCGTCGGACTTGTCCTCTCCTTCGACAAGCTGCTCGCCACCATAGCTCGCACATCAAGCACCGAGGGCTTCGACGCAGCCAAGTGGCAGCTGACGGACAAAATACTTGAATCGGACAGCAACGACGCCCACAACCGCGTGGCGGCGATCAGCGTCGCAGGCAACATCCTGAGACTGTTAGCGCTGCTGGCGTTCATCTTCCTACCCACACAGAAGCAGGATGCGCAGCAGCAACGGCTCTATGGGTCGTACAGACCAGAAGGCGGCGTCGTGGTCGTCGCCGTCTTTGTGCTCAGCTTCGTCGGTGTCATCGCGCTTGACATCAATTTCTACCTGTGACGTGTGACTGAGGAATTTCTCCTGTAGTGTTGAAAGTACCGCATAAACTGCTACTTTGAAGTATGATAATCAATTCTCTCGTTGAGACGTAGGAATTCTCCGTCCATTGCGAGCTGCTATCGATAGTGCTGTGGTGTCTGGCTCACGTTCGTGCTTGTCCGCAAGGACGGCGTTGAAGTTCATGAGCTCTTCGTGCAACCTTTCTCATCATTATATTTTGTAGAAAACCGCCTCAAGTATTGTCTACATACCATCACTCTTCTCTTCACTGATTGGCTAACGATTGTTTATGACCTGCCATCCAGCTGTTTTGTGGCCTTTGAAAACCGATAAATACCTCAACGAGCACTCGCATCTCGCTCAGTTACATTCATCAAAACCTTTGGAAAAGCATATGCGGTATCCAGTGATACGTCCGACGTGTATCTGTCCTTTCTGGCAGCGAACACCGCCGAAGCCACGTTGTTCCGCCGGACAGGCGGCTCCGATGACCAGCCCCGTGTCATGCGCGACTCAGCCGACCAACGAAGCGGATGGAACAAGAGCAGCCATCAGCCCCAACAGTCTCCTTAACTCTGTGCTTACGGGCGTTCGAAAATCCACGCCCAGTGAACCTCCCTTCCCTTCACTCAACAGTCTCGAGTCGAGTCGAGTAGCCTGCCGTAAGCTGAGCCCTTCATCATCATTCACTTTCCGAATCTTTCCATCCTCCAGACCACGATGCCCCCGCAACAAGTCGTCGCTCACGAGCGAGACAACGCCGCCGTGGAGCCTGTGGAGCCGGTCAAGGCCGAGACGCCTGAGCCTGAGAGCGAGCAGCTCCTCAACCGCGCCGTGTATGCGAGCACCAAGTATGAGACCAAGGCGACGTGGCTGCAGACGCTGCGTGGGTGGCTGTACGTGGCGTGGATCATGCTCGGGCCGTTCCTGGACATGATCTGGGTGATCATCCCGACGCAGCTCTTCCTGCGCTCACCGCTGCTTATAGGCAAGCATGCCGTGTGGCCGCAGAAGCTGCTGCAGTGGCTCGAAGAGACGTACTACTCGATGCTCGGCGGGTTATTGGAGACCTTTGGCGGCATGAAGTTCGTGATCACGACGGATGACCAGACCAGCGAAGACGCGCTCACGTTCGCGACGCAGGAGCAAGTGCTGCTCATCTGCAACCACCGCACGGAGATCGACTGGATCTTCTTCTGGTAAGCTTCCGTTCGCATCCTTGTGTCCGTGCTCAGTCAGACATCTCATCTGTGATTGCTGATTAGGAACCTATCCATGCGTTTCAACTGCCATGGACGTATCCGCGTGATGATGAAGTCCATGATCCGGTACCTACCGGGCCCAGGCTGGGCCATGCTCATGCTGGACTATCCGTATATCAGTCGCAAGTGGGAGACCGACCAAGGCCGCATCAAAAGCCAGATCGCGTCCTACAAGCAGGCGGCCGTTGGCTACTGGCTGTGTATGTTCCCGGAAGGCACGGCGCTTTTCAAGAAGACCCTCGAACGCAGCCACGAGTACGCCAAACAGACTGGAGACAAGCTATGGAACTACGTGCTGCTGCCTCGCGTGCGTGGCTTCGAGCTGTGTGCGAATGAGATGGAGCCAGACTGCGTGCTGGACGTCACGGTCGGATACCCAGAGCTCCAGGACGGCGTGCGTCCGTCACCGGTAAGCGATTGATCTTCTTATGGGTATCATTGCGTCTGATTGATCATGCTGACTGTGGCTCTTCGTGTACAGCTTCGCCTTCTCCGTGGCCAGTTCCCGACCGCCGTGCACGTGCACTTGACCAAGTACAGCAAGGTCGAGGTCGCCAAGCACAAGGACTCGATGGACCAGTGGCTCAAGACCCGCTTCCAGGAGAAGGAGACGCGTCTGCGCCAGTTCTACGAGGACGGACACTTCGCCGGCAAGCGCGTGAACGTGAGCCAGACCAACACCAACATCCCAGTCGCGGTGACCAAGGGCATCTTCTTCCACTCGCTGCTGTGTGTCTGGACGCTCGCGACGTGGTACTACTACCCTCTCGCTAGCTTCGCGTGGTTCTCGTTCTGCATGGCCGTGGTCGTCCACCGCATCCAGTCTTTTGGCGCATGAACTGGCGTGAGCAAAGCAGTAATATAATTCTAATTCTCTCAGTATCGTTTGATGTTCCTACTGGCGTGGGATAATACGCCACTTCTCACTGCCTTTTGGTGGAGCTGCTGCCCCTGCACCGCAACGAAGCCCCAGCTCCACACAACGCCGCTGGACTTCCTGGACGCTTCTCCCGCCCAGCTTACGCGACAGCATCTCCAGCGTCTCGCCTTGGTTGCCCTTGAGCACGCATTCTTCGGCGTCGGAAAACGCGACTTCATAGAAACTTCCAGCGCTGCGACGAGCGGCGGCGGCGGCCATGCGTTTGGAGACCTTGCGGGCACTTGGGAATCCTTGATCCTGCACTGCGACAGACCCAGCGACCACCGCGAGCGCCACCGTGAGCAACGCTAGCAGCTTCATCGTTTTCCTTGTTGTTTTCGTCGGATCAGTGGCGTCGTAAGATTGGAAAACGAGATAAGTGAGACCGTGGGTACTGCGACGACTCTTCAAGATCGCAATGCGGTCTTCTATTCGGAGCGGTGCTGGGATGTGAGCGAGTCTCTTTCGTTAGATCACCTCAACGACAAACGGAAGCGAGCATGTCAAGGTACGTAAGTGCTAGCGTCAGCGTTTCTTCCACCGTTTTGATGCTACGCTGACTCGGTGGGATGCGCTGCCTCACTGCCAGCAAGCCAGCTTTGCTCTCGCCACACGATGACGACTCAATCGCAGGTCGAGTGTGCTCTACGGTAGGAAGAGGGAGGCTCTGTGGTCTCAACGGTTTCAATACCGTTGCTCTGCTCACGATATCTACGCACAGATAGTGATCGTAGCCGTTTGTTGGCAACTGAGAAAATCCTTCCATCGTCTCGTTAAACACACACACACATAACGGTAGAAGACGGCTCTGGAGTTCAGCTGAACTCAGTGGCGACGGCGTTGCATTCGCGTCGGTCGCATTGTCATACAGAACGCAATTCACACGCTTCCACAGACGTTCGTTATGACCGCAAGCGCCCAAGATCCACCACAGGAAGAGAGACCATGCGAGCGGACATCGACTGTGATTCACCTGTCGACATTGCCGCACTTAGACGACAGCGCCTTCATTTTCGTGGCCCAGCTTACAAGCCAAGACACCACGGAACTCATCTACAACGAGCACAAAACTGACGACGGCCAGATACGTGAGACCATCACCGAGCCACCAAACTTGTTCAGCAAGAACTGTGTCGGTTTGGCGGTCAGTGCTGCAGTTGTGGGCTTCTGCGGGGCGTTGGTCGCTCCGGTCTTCAAGCTTCTGTTCATTACCGGCTACCTCGCCAAGACCCACGCCAATCTGGTGTATTGCGCTTCAACTGTGTTGCAGTGGCCTCCCGTGTTTGCCGTCGCAATTGGTTGTCTGTCCGACGGCCTGATACCCTCAGGCTTCAAGCGGAAAATGAGCCTCGTGGTCGGCTGGCTCCTCGCCTTCGTTGCGTTTGGGGCTGCCACTGTGGTCGGCTACACAGCAGACCTGACGTCTCCCAACATCGCTGCCCTCCTCATCGTCCTGAGTGTGCTCGCCACGATCGGATTCCAAGTCGTCTCGGTGGTCTCACTTGCCATCACAGTCGACCACGCGCAGCGAGAATCGACCGAAATCCGCGGTCATTTCCAAGGCTCGTACTTCATGGTCTTCTACTCAACAGCAGGACTCATGCAGCTCTTCATAGCGCGCTCCTTGGTCAACACAAGTCAAGCAGGAACGATCACATCCCTCATCAGCCTCCAAGAGACGCTGGCGATCCTTGCAGGATGTGCAGTCGTACCAATCCCATTCATTCTGGCTTTCCTGGATGAGCATGAAGACTCTCGTATCAGTTGTCGGACAAGCGCGAAGTCCACAACCTCATTTCCTACCTCGAGTGTGTGGGCGTACCTTCAGCAGAAACCAGTGTACCGTATCTACTTCTTCCTGTTCGGCGTCGTGTTCCTCGTCAACGCCAAGAGCAGTGATGTTAACCGTGCTCTGCTCTCGTGGAGTGGTGTGTCTCCTGACAAGACCAGCAACATTGTCGTTGCTCAAGCCATGCCCAAGGTTGTCGCAGTCGCATTGTGGAAGTTCTTCATGATCAACCTCAACTGGCGTTTCCTGGGTATCTGTGGCCTCGTGCTCTACTCGTTTTGCTGCTTGGCCCTCACGCTGGCGTGCGGTCTCGGCGCGTGGAGGGACGAGTGGACGTACTACGCGTGGACAGCAGTCGCTTCGATCCCGCTCGGTTGGTTCGAAGTCTTCCTCGTCATTCTGCCCACTGAAGTGGCTGGTGTGGGCCATGAGGGTCTCTCGATGGGTCTAGTCGCGACCTTCATCGGTCTCATCACAATCACGTCCAGTACCCTGTGGGATTCCATCAACGACGCCATCGGCTTCTCCATATCAAGCTCCGATATACTGGCAGACGACAGCACCATACGCCATGAGGTCGTCACCATTGGTGTGGCGTACGCGCTCATCAACATCAGCAGTGTGGCGCTGGCGCCGCTGCTTCCACCACAGAAGCGAGAAGCTCAGCAATGGCGAGTGTTTGGAGACTCGAGTCGCCCAGCGGCTCATTTACTCGGCTGTGTCTTCGGGTTGCTACTCTCGTACAACCTGCTGGCGAATTGGATAATTGTGAAGCTATGAGGTGAACATTCTTGCATTGAAAATACGGCTTCAAGCCCAGACTCAGATCGTGGATCTCAAGTGTAGCCATCTTCGGTGTCCGCATCTCAGAAATCACATGGAAGCGTTTCAAAAGACGAATGTATCTTTCCACCGTCATGCCTGGCGCGCTGCGCAGACGACGTGAGACGCCATTGAGACTGCCTATCACAGGCAGCCTATGGTTTCCGATGTCGCATAGAAATGCAGGCCTCGAAAGAAACCTGCGAGCGTACATACGGATTTGGCGATTTGCGGAGACTTTACTTTGGTCTCCTCTTTTGGCGTCGACTTCACGTCAGCAAGAGATCACGAGAGAGTTGAGAAAGTTTGGTCTTCACCAAATGATAGATGACCCAACAATGTCCGTGCTTACAGCATGCGAACCTCTCCCTTGAGGGAGTTCCTGGGTGCGAGGCATGCTGGCAGATCCGCTGGGTAGATGCGAAGGATTGTCCCAATCTTCAACATTTACAAAACTCTGCCAACGAACTCTTGACCCACGCAAAGCCAATGCGCACCAGTGATGCACACAAACCTGGTCTTGGTGCGTTCAGCGTGCCGTACTGTAATACACGTTGTGCTATTGCTGGCTGGACGCTGGCTACGAGCTGCGCTGCTCATGCGTGGGCAGACAAAGCAGCCAGTGTTTGAGTGTGGTGGCGTCAACCCACGCGCAGGCGACGCGGCGATATTGCCACATCGCGCGCAAAAAAGACAGCACGCCCCACCGACGCGGGCAACGGCGGCACCCATTGTCCCGAAGGATCTGCCACGTGTATACAATACGGTACGTCAGCCCGTGTGCCATCATCAGCCAGGACCATGTTGTCCTGGCAATCCTGCGGGACATCATTGAAGAGGGTCGAAGAGCGAGCCTTCTAGTCAGAGGATCAAACTGGCAGAAGAAGAAGGAAGTTTGGCGCATTCTTCTGTGGGAAAATGGCCACCGGCCACGGGTCTTCTCGCAATCGCCATCGCTAGGAGGAGCCCATGAGATGGTCTGGCGTTGTGCGGTCCAGTCAGTCCGATTCTTGCATCTGGTCTCGAAGATATTTGTCCAGCTGCTTTTTGGTGTCAGTGGATTTTGTTTGGTCTCATCTCATATCGGAGACTATGATAGATCTTCATCATAGAGATCTCAAGTTAAAACGAGATTCCTCGCCCATCCCAGCGGAGACCATTGTGCCCTCGGACACTGTATTCGACAGTGGTCTTTGGCACACCAAGTGCGTCGTGGCATCGACACTCGCGGTGAAAATCTCGGCAAATTCTTGCTGCAGTGACTACAGCAGCGTCGATGGCATGAATGCAAAAATGACCGCATTATTCACAAGCGTCATTGGACGGACGTACTGTGAAGCCACGACGTTGCAGCCACGTTGGCTCAGTAAGCGGTTGAGTGCTCGGTTCTTGGCTTCTAGATCAACAACCCGCAGTCGAGAACCCAGTCTCGAGCCAACATTTTACCTTGAGGGCTCGACTCGTCTGATGATCATCACTGCTGGCAAAATGACACAGCGCTGTGTCCGATTGAAGTGTGCGGGGGAAAGAAACGATGCGAGGCTCTTCTTCCCGCGGACCGGACACCGAGGAGACGATCCAGCTTGTTCCTCCGCCTTCATGCGTCACTCGTCCTGAGACTTTGCACTGCAGGAGATGCGAGTTCAGCACACGCTGTCACTGGACTCTGGAGCTCAGCGTCGTCGGTCCAAGGTCTTTGCCGTGTCCCGCGTCCCTCCGCCACCAACTCAAAGCTCGACACTCGTGGATTTTCGTTCTTTCTAGCTCGCAGCAAGCCCAAGGGCCTTTCACAAGTCGCTCGTAGGCTATCGCTTTACAACAGCGTCCCACACACGACAGACACTTCGACGCGTGACCCACCGACCATGTCGCTGTCCGCACCCGGTGACCTGTACGAGCTCCGCAAGGACAAGTCGTTCCGTTCGGCGTCGATCACAGTCACCGATGACGACGAAGACATCGTGTTCATGGCGCAACCTAGCACGCGAGGCCCGATCCGCGAGGCCGACAGCGTAAGTGAGACCGTGCCCAAGGGCCGCTTCGTGGCTGGCGAGGAGTTCTTCAACTACGCGGCGTTCGGCAGTCTTCGCGAGGGGCTTCCGGCCGTCATGCTGCTGTCTCCTCAGTACTTTGGCCTCGCATTCAACGCCATCGTCGCTGGCTTCACCGTGACGTTCTCGTCGTACGCGCTCCAGCCTTTGCTCGTCGCCGTGCTCACTGAGTACCAGCCTGACCAGATCAAGGCCGCCGAGAAGCTCGTCCTGTGGCCGGGTACGCTGGCCGTGTTTATCGGCTTGTTCTCTGACTGCTTCCCGCTCTTTGGCTACCGACGCAAGTCGTACATGATGCTGGGCTGGATCCTCTCGGCCTTCATGTACTTTGGCATGAGCATCATCGACCAGGCCATGGAGAAGACCGACTCGTCCATCGGCTATTTGTATCTGATCTTCAGTATCATGGCGTCCGTGGGCAACCAGATCATGTGGATGACCTCGCTGGCCATGACCGTCGAGTACGCGCAGCGGGAGCATCTATACGAGCGAGGCCACTTGCAGTCGCTGTTCTTCATCCTCCACTTCGCCGCGGCCGCCCTCACACACGTGGTCTGTGCTTACATGATCCACCCTCAAGACGACGGCTCTCTCAAGACCGACATCTCGCTCGGTGGCGTCGGCCTCGTGCTTGGCATCGTGTGTCTTCTTCCACTGCCCGCTCTCTACTGGTTCCTCCTGGAAGAATACGCGCCAGCCAGCCACGTGTCTCTCGCCGGACGCCTCGCCGAGCTCTGGAACTTCCTGCAGCAAAAGGTCGTGTACTGCATCTTCTTCTACCTCGTCGTGACCATCTTCCTTATCAGTGCGGCCAGTCCGGACGTCCAGAACGCCGTGTTTGCCTGGTCCGGATACCTGCCATCCGACTACGAGTGGCTCATCCTCGCCGTCAATGCACCCAAGCTGCTCGGTGTGTTGATCTTTAAGTCGTTCTTCATCAACGTCGACTGGCGCAAGATCGGAGCCTTCGGTCTCGTCTTTTTCGTGGCTTGCAGCCTGGCACTCACACTATCCGTCACGTACAACGAAGCCCGGCATCCTTGGTTCCTGTACTTGATGATGGCTCTCGCACAGATTCCACAGGGTTTCTACGAGCTGTTCATCGTGATTCCAGCCACGGAGATCGCGGACGTTGGTCGTGAAGGCGTGACCATGGGACTGATCTCATCCTTCATGGTGTTGATCTCCATCGCCGGTGGTACGCTCTGGGACTCGGTCAACAAGGCTGCTGGTATCAAGGTCGACATGGAGCACGTCATGATGGACTTGCCGTCGGCTCGCCACGACGTGACAGTCGCGACGGTCGTGTACTCGGTCGTGCAGCTTCTCGCCATCGTCATGTTCTGGTTCCTGCCCAAGCAGAAGCTCGACGCCCAGCAGCTTCGCGCGTTCGGAGGCTACAACCGCGTGGCTCGACTCGCGATTCTCTTCGTGTTCATGGCGCTGCTGATCTACGATCTCACGTCCAACCTCATCGACTGGTAGGTGGCAAGTCGGGCAGAGATACAGGTAGATGAAGCGAGCCGTAAAGTAATATGTATTTCGTTGTTCTCCTCGCACAAGAGACTCCGTCGCACGGTCCACAGTTCTCTCCAACTGCTCTGAAAGAGGAGACCACGGCGTGGTCCACGCTAGGACAGCAGTGTCTCCCTTGACTCAAAGATTGATGCCTTCAGGAGATGGCTGTAGAGCAAGAAACAGCCAGTCTGACTGGATTCACTCCCTTCGCTGTCTGAATCAAAGACTCCACCAGTACTGTATGACGAGTATAACTGTATGACGTGGGGGTGCGAGTGTCGATGCAAGCAGACCTACTTGAAGCTGTGCGAACCACAACCTGAGTCGAACCCCGATAGCCACAGCTGCTGTGATTGTTTTTTCCCGAGCATTTCAGGGGGCGACGAAGCAAACCAAAGCTTGCCGTCGGAATCGATGCCTGCGTCTCGACTCGAGAGTCGAGACAGCATCTCGCTGGTGGATGGGGCCGATACAAAATGCCACCTTGCCAGCAATGAGACCTTGCTTTCCAACTTTCGCCGTTCCGAACCCACGAGACAATTGGCACAGTGGCCAATGGCCAGTTCTTGAACGAATCACCTACAAAATGCTGGCGTCAGAGGTCCCACCGAAGATATCGGAGACCTGATCAGACGTCTCGCGGAGGCCAAGCTGTCAGCGAGAAGATCCAAAATCAAGACAGAAACCTCAAGAGATACGGCCACATTCCAGTTTTATGGTGATTAAACCAGATAATAACACTTATTATCACCTCTCGTCGGTCAAAACGCTGTAAAATTCATATTAAAAACATGATATATCCGGCTACAAACTGCTTCTTTGGCCATTCTCTTGCCGCTGTCCTTCCTGCAGACCAGGTTTTGTGACCAGGAAGTGCACCTGAGACCTTGAAGCTGTTCCTCTAACAAGATCGCACGTCCCGCGAATGTGGCACTTGCCGTCGCAGTGAGAACAGAGAACGCCTTCGAGTTCGACTCTGTCCTTCCTGTGATGAGATGGTGAGACCGTGGTCCCCCTCCAGTCCAGCGTCCTGAATCCAGAGTCCAGACGCCAGCCACCCCGAGAGATTGAGAGCGAGAGAGTGAGCAGCAAGTCAGTTGCCAGTTCTCGAGACGTCTCACAAGCCAGAGGCCGAGCGACGCAAGCGAGATGCGAGCCATCACGCGCGACGAGATCGTGCTGCCGCTGCCCATGTCCCCCAAGGCCGGAGTCGTAGGCTCGGGCCGCTCACGAGCCCCGACGTCCACGTCGTTCACCACGCCGTCCATGAGCATCTCGGACCATCCCAGTTACATCCAGCCACCACGATCGAGAGGCCACACAGGCTCGCACCAGTCGAGTTCACAGCGGCGGTTTGTCGCCGGACCGACGTTCTTCAACTACGAAGCCTTTGGAAGTTTGCGGCCCGGGCAGGAATGGATTCGACTCTTCAGCTCACGATATATCGGCCTCGCTGTCCACGTCACGCTGTGCGGCTTCGCGTTCTACTTCTTCTCGTACGGCTACGGTCGGCTTCTCGCAGAGTATCTCAAGGCCAACGACGAGCAGCAAGTCCAGGCCGCCCACTACGTGCTGGTGTGGCCGCAGGCTTTGTCTTTGGTGATTGGTCTGGTCTCGGACTGCTTCCCGATTGGAGGCTACCGCCGCAAGTCATACATGATCATGGGCTGGGTGCTCAGCTTTGTCATGTACATCGTCATCATCATCATGGATTTGTACAGCAATAGCTGGGAGAAGCTCTACAAGTCCGAGACCAAGGACCAGTTCGATCTCGGTCTCACCAAGACACGAGCCGGCAGTGAAGTGAGCGCGTACGCGTTGGCCTATCTGATGGTCAGTCTCGTCGCCGCCTTTGGCATCCAGATCTCGTGGCTTGCAGCCATTGCTATGAGCGTCGAGTACGCTCAGCGCGAGCAGCTCAACCACCGCGGTCGCCTCCAAGCCACGCTCGTCACTCTGTACTACGCCGGTGGCGTAGCCGCCCAGATCCTGACGGCCGTGGTGATCTCCGAAGGCGTCAACAGCGACCACTTGGTCTCGACGATGTCTGTGGGCAGCTCCGCGGCAGTACTCGCCTGTGTCTCGGCCCTCGCGATCCCATTCGTGCTCATGTGCTACCACGAAGAGCCCTTCATCAACACGACTCGCGTGGGCATGTCTGTCGGCCAGCGGCTCAAGAACTTCTGGAAGTTCTGCCACCAGAACGTCGTCTACCGCGTGCTGTTCTTCATCATCCTGCACTTGTTCCTGGTCGGTTTATTCAACCAGAACGTCCGAGACGCCGTCCAGAGATGGTCGGGCGTGACCCGAAAGGAAGCATTGGCGATCGAAGTCACTCGCATGGTGTCCATGATGCTCAGCATCTACGTGTGGAAGTTGTGTCTACGCAACGTGTGCTGGCGTACACTGGCGTTCTGGGGATCCACCTTCTACATCGCTGTGTACGTCGTGCTCACAGTGTTTGCAACCTACGATATCGTACGCAACGAGTGGTTCTACGGCGTCATGCTGTCTCTAGCGGACGCCCCACGCGCGTGGCTAGTGCTCTACGCTATCATCCTAGCGACCGAGATCTCCGACATCGGCCACGAAGGAGTGACGGTGGCCCTGGGCATGTCCTACCAGACTCTCGCCGGTCTCGCAGGCTTCACACTCGCGTCCATCTTCCCCAACTTCATCGGCTTCAAGGTCTCCATGGACGACGTCAAGCAGGACTTGCCAGCAACCCGCGCTGACGTGGCCAAGGCCTTCTTCATCATCATTGCCATCAACCTGACGTCGTATCCACTGATCCGCATCCTGCCACAGCAGAAGCTCGACGCCCAGCAGATGCGAGCATTCGGCGGCTACAATCGCTACGCCAGCACGGCGCTGCTGCTGGCCTTTGGCTTGCTGCTGTGTTTCAACCTCGCCGTCAACCTCGTCGTCGTTCTCTAGTCAGAACTTTGAGGCAGTCGGCCCTATGCCACTCGCCAGCCTTGCTATTTTATATACCGGTACTCGATTCTCTTTCCACAAGCTACACGCACACACATATTCAGCCTACTCAATGAGAGGATCTCACTTGTCCACGGTCCTGACCTGAGCCACAATCACGACGATGATGACAAGATGTTCAGATGGGTCGAAGGCTATCGTCACACACCGCAACGTCCGCCTAACCAAACCAACTGGCGTCTCACTGCTGAAACGGAGCAGACAGCTGGAAGGACGCGTTTCATCTTCGAAGTGACACGGATTCAAGAGAGCATTATCCAATCGCCATCATATTTTACAGGACGAATGTTTTCGGTTGTGGAGGTCGGTCGAGCTGGTCGTTTGGTCGCTTTCCAGGCTCCTGAGCCGACGCGATGATGGTTTTCTGAAGGATTGTGTGGAGTAGTGTGGGGTCTGGTGTCAGACTCAATTGGATTAGAGTGAGTTCACCATGTTGGATTAGAACCAGAGAGATGAGATCCGCGTCATCTGCTGCGGTCCAAAGATCGCTCTTCAACGGATCCATCGGTGAAGATGACGGCGCCTACGCAACCAAAGCGAGTCGGTGCGTGCGTGCTGCAATAGCCCTGCCAGTTGCTACCAAAGAGGGACTGATATGACGTGAGGCTGACACCGAGAAGGTCTCCGTTACCGATAGACTCCAACGGAGACACTCTCTCACTTGTAGGGGTCTGACGACAGTCTCACTTCCTCTTTTCACGCCATCAGCTACGCACAGCTATGACCAGACATCACCATCCGAAGTCCAGGCTTCCAACGCACCACCTTCGTCACGAGTCCAATCGCCTTCCAACCAAGTCGTTTTCACTCTCGCCACCGCCAGCCATCCTCTATGACGAGTACGAGCAGCCAAATCCACATCTTACAGAGGCCACGATCGGCACGAGTCTACCGACGACACGCTATGCCGAACTCGAGGCTCCGACTGACGCAAGCGAACACGAGCAAAATTCTCGACGCTTTGTCGCTGGCGACGACTTCTTCAACTACGAGGCCTTTGGTAGTTTGAGGCCTCAGTTCATGCCCGTTCAGCTCTTCAGCTCCGCCTTTCTAGGACTCGCAGTCAACGCGCTCGCTGCCGGGTTTGTGATCACGCTGCTCAAGTACGGATACCGTCAACTCATCGGCGAGTACCTTCGCGTGCTCGACGACTCGTACGTGTCTTCCATCCAGTTCCTTCTTGAGTGGCCCACGGCGTTCTCGCTTTTCCTCGGCTTCTTGAGCGACTGTCGTCCCATCGGAGGCCGTCGCCGGAAGCCCTACATGATCATTGGCTGGCTAGCTGCGTGTGCTTGCTTCACCGTCGTCGCATTCCTCGATCGCACTGCCGCACAGAGTTGGAAGCTGCTCGATCGCAGCGTCAGTCGTGAAGATGCCTCGGCCGAAGGTATCCAAGCCAGCGTGTCCAAGTACGGTGGTGTAGTGCTAGGGTTCACACTGCTTGCAACACTTGGCGTCCAGCTCACGTACATCGCCTCGCTGACCATGACCGTGGAGTTCGCGCAGCGTGAGCTTCTCCAAGAACGAGGCAAACTTCAGGCCGTGTACTTCGGCTTGTCGTACATCACAGCAGCCTTCGCGCAGGGCTTTTCTACGTTGTTCATCTACGCGAGTGACGACGACCACGTGCGTTCAGATCTTTCTATCGGAGCGACCGCTGCGATCCTGGCGTTTGCGTGTGCTGTGCCAGTTCCGTTCCTCATCAACTACCTCGATGA
Organism: Pythium dissotocum; assembly: GCA_023336355.1. NCBI lineage: Eukaryota > Oomycota > Peronosporomycetes > Pythiales > Pythiaceae > Pythium > Pythium dissotocum. The sequence continues at coordinate 14,688 of JAADWY010000086.1, read as the reverse complement.
GCCGTTGATTGCAGGCACGACAGTCCACTTCTCAGTCAAGCGACGCGTCCACGAGCTATGGCGGTTCTGCCACCAGAACGTCGTCAACCGCATCCTGGGTGTCCTCGTCATTCACCTGTTCATCATCGGTCTCTACAACAAGCCCGTGACGCTGTCGCCAAGTGGTGCAACATCACCGAAGGCACGTGGCCCATTGTGAATGCCGTCGACGCCGCTGGACTCTACCTGTCACTGGTGATATGGATGGTGTTCATGGTCAACAAGTCGTGGCGAAAGATCGCAGGCATCGGTTCGGTGATCTACGTGTCGGGGTTCGTGTGCTTCACGGCTCAGGTCGTGTACGGCGTCGCCCGAGGCGAGTGGTTCTACATCATCGGCCTCGCGTCGCTGGACATGCCACGAGCCTGGATGAACCTCTACGCGATCGTGTTTTCGACCGAGATCGCCGACAACGGCCGCGAAGGCGCGACACTAGGACTCGTGTACGCTTTTCAGCTCATGGTCGGCATGTGCTACCACATACTGTCCACTGGGCTTGGGAAATGGCTTCCGTTCCACGTCACAGATGGAGACGTGCTCACTGACAGCAGCAGCACTCGAACACGCGTGTTTTCTGGGTCAATGGTGGTGTTTGCCATCAACTACTTGTCCGTCGTTGTCGTGTTGCTGCTGCATGAACAGAAGCTCGACGCTCAGCAGCTCCGTGCGTTCGGAGGCTTCAATCGCTACGCGAGCTACGCGATCGCAGCGACGTTCTCGCTGCTTTTCCTAGCGACGTTCGTCTTGAATACACTCGCCCTCACCAAGTGAGACCTTATAGGCAAGGCTTCAATAATGCTCCGAACAGAAGTATAAAACAATATCTACTAGACATCAATTTGATTATCATCCCATCAGAGTGCAAATTCCCGTCAAGAACATCCTTCGCCTTAACGTGGAGGTGGCAGCATTGGGCCCACGAGTTGGACTCAGACACAGATTTGGCTGACGTTCGCTCTGACCGGATTTTCAGCTTTGTGGTAAGACGCACTTCCCAACTCATTCGTGCCGCACGAATCGTGCGTGCGTGGGCCAAACAGAATGACAGAGTCACTGACGTGTTTCCACTGTGGGACTGTAGCCACAGTGGCGGGAACTGCCCGCTGTTTGACACGAGTGACCCTCTCCGCAGGTACACCAGAAGTTCAATCGCTGGGCCGGGGATTGCTCATTGGACCGCGAGCATATCTCACGAGGTTCTGATTGCTTGTGTGTACGGTACCCTTTACGAGTTCCATTTCCAGCACGTGTCGGTGCAGGACAGAGCCGGTATTCCCAAGCCTGAAGAGCATAGTGGAGAAGCTATCATTGTCGCCTGCGGTCTGTACGGCTCCACTGCAAAACTTCGAACAGACTTGCAGCCATCCTGCACGCTCTTTGTGAGGACCCTCATGTCACGAAGGTTGACCAGTGACGAGCATCAACCGCAAAGTTCACTTGCATCGAATGTCGCTATGAATTTAATTTAAGAGGTAAATGGCTATGTATCATAGGTATACAGTGATTTGGCTACAAATACGAAAGTTCTAAATATGTATTCCCACAGGTTTCGGATCATCTGAGAAAGGACGACTTCCGTGGTGGGAAACCGGGTCGGCATGTGGAATCGAGTCACTCGATGGTTGCCCTGAGAGTGACGAGAATTCCATGATCAGTTGGACCACAGCCACGTTGACAGGCTCATGCACGTCTGGCTTCCGGACTGACCGTCCAGTCCAATTTGGGCTGGTCTTGTCAGATCTGTTTTCTCCTCGAAGACCGCTCTGTTTGACACCAGAAGACAACGGTCTCATCATGGCACCCTACGCCGACCACCAGCACTCGCCCAAGACTCATGCATTCTCGCCCAAGGCCACGATTCTGTATGACGAAGCCAGCCTTCGTTCGACCCGCTCTCACCCCCGATTCGTCCCAGGACGTCAGTTCGTCGCGCATGCGAGCTCTCGGCCGCGAGCTCCGACGTCGTGCCGGTCTGGGGGAGGCAGTTGTCGAATGACTGCCGGTCGTCGCTTCGTTGCTGGCGAGGCATTCTTCAACTACGAGGCCTTCGGCAGCTTGCGACCTGAGTTGATGCCCATCCAGCTCTTCAGCTCGGCCTTCGTAGGACTCGCAGTCACGGCCCTCGCCAGTGGATTCACCGTCACACTGCTCAAGTACGCATATCGCCAACTACTGGGAGAGTACATGCGTCTGCACCACAATTCGTACGCGACGTCGATCTCGTTTCTGCTCGAGTGGCCGGCCGCGTTCTCCATCTTCCTTGGCTTTCTATCCGACTGCCGACCCATCGGCGGGAAGCGACGCAAGCCGTACATGATCCTCGGGTGGCTTCTTGCCTGCGTGTGCTTTGCAGTGGTGGCCGTCATCGACTTCACACTCGCAAAATCTTGGGATCTACTCGACTATCGAGCCACGCAAGACGCTGATGAGCTAGCTGCCATTAAAGAACGAGTTACCCGATACGGCGGTCTGCTCATCGGCATCACTCTGGTGGCGACCATGGCCATCCAGCTCATGTACATCTCCTCACTGTCGATGACCGTTGAGTTCGCGCAGCGAGAGACGCTGCAGGAACGAGGCAAGCTCCAGGCAGGGTACTTCACTCTCTACTATGTCTCAGGCGCCGTCGCCCAGGCGATCGCCACAAGCTTCGTACTCGCAGATGAAGACGGCCACGTACGATCCAAGCTCGCGCTGGGTGAAACCGCAATCATCCTAGCCGTCGCGTGCCTCGTCCCGATCCCCTTCCTGCTCTCGTTCCTGGACGAGCCTCCGCTCGCAGGCACGACGGTCCACTTCTCAGTGCGGCGACGGATGCACGAGCTGTGGCGGTTCTGCCACCAGAACGTCGTGAACCGCATCCTCGCGTTCCTCGTGATCCACTTCTTCATCATCGGACTGTACGATAGGAATGCCCGCAGTGCCGTCTCGACATGGTCTCACATCACAGAAGCCAAGCTGCCAATTGTTAATGCCGTCGACACAGCCGGACTGTGCGTCGCTTTGATCTTCTGGATGCTCTTCATGGTCAATTGGCCGTGGCGGACACTTGCGGGCGTTGGCTCGGTCGCGTACATCGTCGGATACGTTTGCTTTACGGCACTCGTGGTGTTCGACGTCGTGCGTAACGACTGGTTCTACATCGTCGCCTTGGCTGTGCTCGACATGCCGCGTGCGTGGATCCGACTCTACGCCGTCGTACTCTCCACAGAGATCGCAGACAACGGCCGTGAAGGCGTCACATTAGGCCTGGTGTTTGCGTCGCAGCAAATGGTCGGCGTTGCCGCTCACATGCTCTCCGCAGGCTTCGGTAACTGGCTTCCGTTCCACGTCTCTGATGAAGACGTGCTTGCCAACAGCGCACACACTCGCCTGCAAGTCATGAGCGGCTCGGCCATTCTGTTCGCGATCAATTTCTTGTCTGTCTTCGTCGTCTTCGTCCTCCCGCAGCAGAAGCTCGATGCCCAGCAGCTACGCGCCTTCGGTGGCTACAACCGATACGCCAGCTACGCGATCGCCTTCATGTTCACGCTGGTTTTTGTCGGAACCTTCGCCATGAACACGATGGCATTGACCAAGTAAGCTTCGAATGTACATTGTTGTTAGTATTCTACCGACCAGTTCCAGTTCCTTTCTGTCTGCGCATCAGCAGCGTCTGCGTTTCATCGCTGAGCACCTCCTTCGCGATACGTTCCTTGGCCTGGGCGACTCGCCGGATCGCTTCCTCTTCCTTGCGCACCTCTTCTTCCTTCTTGGACTGCAATTCCTTGATTGCGAGGAGTCCACGTCGATCTAGATCGTCCCGAAGTGCCTGGGCCTGCTCCATTCGAAGTCGACGCTGCTCTTCCTCATGGTGTTTACGGGCTTCTTCTGCTAGCCGCGCTGCTTCTCGCTGCTTCTCCAACTGTGCTGCTCTTGTAGCTTCTTTCTTGAGGTTCTCTTCGTAGATCTTCTGCGTATACATCTTTTGCTTCTGCCGTAGATCCTCTCGCGTCACGCGACTGGTCTTTGGAGTCGATTTCGTGTGCTTTGTTCGAGAAGAGAGCTGCTGTGTGACCGAGAAGATGTCGAGTTTCGTGACTGAGCCACTGGCAACGTCCGTACTGCTCTCTACCCCAGTCGTGATGAAAGCGTCCTGGGGCTCGAGCGTAAGATCGGCCACATCCCTGGTCTCAGTAACTACGAGTGGTTGCTCCAGTTCTTTACGGTGGGCTACTAACCCTTGCCAATACGATACAATCGCCCACAACGTCACAGCAGATCGAAGCAGCGTCACAATGCGTTTGCGCACAAACTTTCGTCGATACAGAGCGTGGAGAAGGTTGTTTTCTGTGTCGCCGACGCCCATGGCCATGCGCCACTGCCTCTCGATCATCATGTTGTGGCTCACGCGGCTGAGGATTTCGTTCTGCGAGAGGTTGTCGCGAGCTCGAATGCCTTTCAGGCCTCGCAGGATCTTTCGCGACAGAATCCGGAAGCGACGACGACGCTCCGCTCGTCTGCTTTGCTTGGCTCGGAAAGCCCGTTGGATCCGGAGAATCGCACGAAGCGCGACGGTCTCTCGGTACATTTTCCTCGCCTGGTGTCCACGAAACACACGCTGCAGCTGAGTCGCACGGAAGTTGAAGAACACAAAGTACGCTCTTGTCATTGCCTCTTGCTCGGCTTGGACTTGCTCGATCAGTGCTCGTGTCTCGATGACTTCTTTATCAAACAGGATCTCTGTTTGATTCATACGGTCGAAATTCGCACGAATCTTGGCCTGTTGCAACAAAACTACATCACTGAATATCAATGATTGCCATCAAAGCAACATCAATTGACGTACCGAAACATGACGGATATCCTGGATTGCCTGTGCGATTGGTGTCTTCCCATTGTCGTCCAGCTCTGGTCGTCGACGTCGTGGGGACGCCTTTGCACCGTCCAAATCGCCATTTACATGGACAACGTGTGGCTGCGAGACTCGTGGAGACACACTAACACCAACACCTTGTGGTTTGGATTGCTGGCTTGGTTTGGGTAGCGTTGGCAAGCGTGTGGAGGTGGTCATTGATGCTTCGGATATGGTTGTGATTGATGTTGTTGGCAGTTGAAGCTGATCCAGCAGGCCACGAAACGACGCACCTCTGCTACAGCATACGCCAGCAGATCCAGTGCAGCTATATTGTTTAGACAGGTGCTGGAAGTTCCAGGTTGGTGGAGTGAGTTTCGAGAAATTCTCGAAACAGCTTTCTGAACTCTTTGCCCTTGCCCTAGCCTCACTTAGGGAAGGGGTAGGAGAAGTCACAGCAGATGTTTGATCACGTAGGAAAAACTGACTCGACGGACCTATCAGCCAATCAAATCTCTATACTGGAATGTTACCCTTTCCCTTATAAAAATCCAGGCGACTTCCCCGTCTCCATTCCCACAGTCGAACTCCAGACAGTCTGCCGCAGACTGGCTCACGCGGCAGATCAGCTGGTGCGCATGACTGCTGGCGTCAGGAAAGGTTCTGTCCACTCCAATCCAGCTTGGTCCGGTCCTGTCCGGAGCTCTTGGGGCTCTGGATTCTGCACTCCGCGTGTCCGCGAAAGAGAGCGCAGGCAGTCTATCGAGTCTATCGACAGATCAATCGCCCGGCTGCATCAATCACTCGCTCGATCAGTCGATCCATCAACCAGCCTTCCATTTCCCCTCGAGTGTCGCGGATACATCCCATCGATCCGAAGACATGGTGCGGCTGTGTGCATACGTGCTGTCGCTGGTCTCGGCATGCGCCGTGTTGGGCGTGTCTACTGCGGCCGATACGAACGCCACGTCAAGTGGTAACAGCACGACCTCGGGCAACGCCGCGTCCAAGGAGTATCCGGCCAAGTCGGGCATCAAACTGTGGGTCGACCCGAACACGCCTGATGATCGATGGAGCTACACGAGCTCCCGCGGCCGCCAGTGGGATCTGGTCATGAGCGACGAGTTCAACATCCCCGACCGCGACTTCCGACCGGGCAAGGACCACTTGTGGACGTCGCTGGAGAAGCCTGATGGCGTCAACGGCGCCAAGGAAATCTACTCGCATAACATGACGTCCACGGCGTGTGATGCCAACGGCACGTGCTACTTCTACATCAAAGTGATTGATGAACACCAAGTGATCTCCGTGTACAACATGTACCTGAACCCGCCAGGCTACGAGACCGTCGAGTTCTTCTACCGCGCCGGTATGGTCCAAAGTTGGAACAAGTTCTGCTTCCAGGGCGGGATGCTGGAAGTGCGTGCGCAGCTTCCTGGTGCTGTGAGTTCCAAGTCCGGTAACCCTGACTTGGCCAAGGGACGCAACGGCAAGACCGAGGCGCTGCGCTACTACCCGACGTGGCCTGGTATCTGGATGATGGGAAACCTCGGCCGTGCCATCTTCAGTGCCTCGACCAACCGCATGTGGCCTTTCTCCTACAATCGCTGTGAGCCTGACGTGTTCGACCCCAAGAACCAGCGTATCAGCGCGTGCGACTCGAACCCAGGCTACGGACTGAACCCGAACCAAGGGCGAGGAGCTCCAGAGATCGATCTGCTGGAAGGCGGTGGTGTCGCCATCTCGTCGTCGCTGCAGATCGGACCGGGCATGCCCAGTGACTTCCGTCTCTTCAAGGTGAACAACCTCACGGACCAGATCTACTGTCTCTACAGTGGCACGTGTAAGACGCCTGGCGCGAACCACCCGGGTGTGCCGACGGCTCTCTACGACGCGCGCAAGCACAAGTCGTGGTACCAAGGTCTCCGCTACCAGAGCAACCCGTTCTGTGTGACCGATGCCACGCAGAAGCAGAGCTACGAGGTCGTGTCCAACTCGGTCAAGAAGGGCATCACGGAGAATAGCTGTAACCTCCAGCTGTGTCCGGGCTCGTACGATGTGTACGCCGACCTCGACCTCGTGGACGGCAAGGGCGCGACCCATTGGGGTATCAACTACAACGGCACGTGCTTCCCCAAGATGAACGCGTACATGGGCGCGTACCTGTGTGACCCTGACAACCAGGACCCAAAGTGTGAATCGCCTCGTCCAGACTCGCGACCGAAGACCAACGTGATGAAGGAGTTCAACTACCAAATGGACGCCATCTCGTCCAACTGGCCTGTGCACGTCGGTGCGTACACGGACTTCCTCGTGTACCAAATCGAGTGGATCACAGGCGCGAACGGATACGTGCGCTGGATGCTGGACGGCTACCCGATCTTTGAAGTCACGGCGGACGCGTTCTCGAACGTCCCGCAGAACAGCAACAACACTAACCCGCAGAAGGTGATGCTGGAGGAGCCGATGTACTTGATCTTCAACGTCGCGCTGTCGTCCTCGTGGGGTGCTACGCCTCCCAACCCTGGCAAGGAGTGTCGTGGCGATGGCAAGGACCCAGAGGCCATCAAGATCTGTGACGAGTTCCCGATGTACATGAAGATCGACTACATTCGTCTGTACCAGGACCTCGGCAACGACCTGGACAAGGACAACTTGATGCAGTTGGGCTGCGACCCAGCCTCCCACCCTACCAAGGAGTGGATCAACGGACACTTGGACGAGTACCAAGACTACGACAACCTCGCGATCGACGTCGCTGGTGGTGCGATGTGCCTGAAGGATGATGACTGCACGGTCTTGCCTAGTGGCGATATCCTGTACACTAAGCTGGTGACTGGCTCGTGTGTGAACCAGCGATGCGCGTGCAACCACGGCGAGTCGTGGGGTGGTCCACGTTGTACAATTGCCCTCGATGAGAGCAAGTCTGCAACCGGCACGAAGAAGGTGACGGGCTATGGCCCTCCGATGGAGGTGGCGGTCGGTGTCGCTGCAGTGGTGATCGTGCTCACGTTCCTGTCGGTCTGGTACGCAATGCGGAAGTCGACTGCTGAGCTCCACGCGCATATGAAGGCCACGTCGGAGAAGAACACGGTAGGCTTGTCTCCCAGTGATGTGCACGATGGTCCCGCGAAGGTCAACTACAGCCAAAATTTTGTGTAGAACGCAAGGCCGTCCGAAGACTTCTTCTGATCTGCTCAAGCCCCTCAGTCAGCTTAGTGCAGCGGCACGCACTCTGCCGAACTGTCGTTTGAGGTCCGGTTCGGCTTCTGTACAAGTATCTATCGCTGCTCGCCACTGCATCTTCGTTTCTCCACCAATTTTTGTGAGACCTCCCCCGCGAGGAGCCACAGTAACGACTTCTCAATCAAACGGGACTGCGTTTGGAAAACTCAGTGTGTCTTGCTACAGTACTTCATTCACCACGTACTGTACTGTTCTGTACGCCATGAGCTTCATGGATTTTTGATGCTTTTCATTGATGAACGCCATCAAGAATTCTTCTGCACGTTTTGACGGCGGAATGTTCAGTGTGTACAGTACACAGTGTTCGCAATTGGCAACGCAACTCATCCATGCAGCAGCCAACAACGAATCTCTCTGGGGCGATGACTTGGTCTCTTTCAAAGAGTCTTTGGTCTGACTGGCCAGACCAAGAGCCATCTGAACCAGACGAAGGGCCAAAGTTCAAAAGATCATGAGCTCTTCGACCGTGGGACATGAATGACACACCACGCACTTTCTCGGAATCCGCAACATCTCGCTCTCCTATGTTGCTTTTGAGGTGCTCATGTTGCCCACAGCCTGCCTATGCACAAAAATGCCATCGACTCGCACATAGCCGGTTCAGAGACTGTGTTGTCGTGCACCGCTACAGCCACATGGAGCTCAACGCAAGGATCGGATGTGATAGAGTAGAGACCCGATGAGTGAGAGAGGACCCACCTCCACACTGGACTGGACCTTGAGTCTGTGTGAGGTGAGACGGCCGATTGACGCTGCTGCACTAAACGCCAGCCTGAGCAGGAGCCCCTGCCTCTTGCGGTCATGCTCAGCAGCATCCGGTCGGTCGCGGGTCGTAACCACTTGCAAATTCGAGCCGTCGCCGTGGAACCACCTCCAGAACCAACTCAGGGTCTCCGCTAATCGTCTCCAATGGGTAAGCTCTCCACTTGGGCCGCTGCGCTGGTCGCCGTGTTGCTGGCGCCGTCGAACATAGTACTCGGTGCGTCGAGCAATGCGTCCGTGTCGAAGGAGTACCGTGTCAAGTCGGGTATCAAGGTGTGGGTGGATCCAGACACGCCGGAAGAACGCCAGAGCTACACGAGTTCGCGTGGACGCAAATGGGATCTGGTCATGAGCGACGAGTTCAACATCCCAGACCGAGACTTCAGCCCGGGCAAAGACCACTTGTGGACGTCGTTGGAGAAGGCCGATGGTGTGAACCGAGCACTGGAGTTTTACTCGCATAACATGACGTCGACAATGTGTGACGAGAACAACGGCACGTGCTACTTCTACATCAAGGTCCAGGACGAGCATATCCCGCTTCGCACGTACAACATGTACCTGAATCCTCCAGGATACCAGACCGTCGACCTCTACTACCGCGCTGCGATGGTGCAGTCGTGGAACAAGTTCTGCTTCCAGGGCGGTATGCTGGAAGTGCGCGCGCAGCTTCCTGGTGCCGTAAGCTCCAAGTCCGGCAATCCTGATGTTGCGAAAGGCCCCAGCGCGAAGACGGCGGATATCGACTACTACCCGACGTGGCCTGGTATCTGGATGATGGGCAACTTGGGTCGCGCCATCTTCAGTGCGTCGACAAACCGCATGTGGCCGTTCTCCTACAACCGCTGTGAACCTGACATTTTCGACCCCAAGAACCAACGTATCAGCGCGTGCGATGCCAATCCAGGCTACGGAATGAACCCAAACCAAGGCCGAGGAGCTCCTGAGATTGATCTGCTCGAGGGAGGTGGTCTGGCGATCTCGTCGTCACTGCAGATCGGTCCTGGCATGCCAACAGACTTTCGACTTTACCCAGTGAGCAAGACGACCGATGCTGCCAACATTTACTGTTTGTATTCCGGCAATTGTCTGACGCCTGGAGCAAACCATCCCGGCGTGCCGACGGCACTCTACAATGGCCGTGGCCACAAGTCGTGGTACCAAGGTCTCCGATACCAGAGCAACCCGTTTTGCGTTCCCGATGCAACCCAAAAGCAGAGCTACGAGACCGTTTCGAGCTCCGTTAAGAAGGGAATCACGGTCAACTCGTGTACAACAGCTACTTGTCCGGCTTCTTTCGACGGATACGCTGATCTCGACCTCGTGGACGGGAAGGGAACGACCCACTGGGGCATCAACTACAACGGCACGTGCTTCCCCAAGATGAACGCGTACACTGGCGCGTACCTCTGTGATCCAGACAACCAAGACCCAGGCTGTGAGACTCCTCGTCCTGACGGACAAGCCAAGACCAACGTGATGAAGGAGTTCAACTACCAAATGGACGCCATCTCCTCGAACTGGCCCGTCCACGTCGGCGCATACATCGATTTCCTCGTGTACCAGATCGAGTGGGTCACGGGATCCGAAGGCTACGTGCGCTGGATGCTGGACGGCAACCCGATCTTCGAGGTGACTTCGGATGCCTTCCAGAACGTGCCGCAAGATGCCAAAAAGTCCAACCCCCAGAAGATCATGTTGGAGGAGCCGATGTACTTGATCTTCAACGTCGCGTTGTCGTCCTCGTGGGGTTCACACCCGATCAACACCGGAAGCGTGTGTCGTGGTGACGGCAAGAACGCAAAGGCCGTGAAGATCTGCGACGAGTTCCCAATGTACATGAAGATCGACTACATCCGTCTGTACCAAGACAAGGGTGACGACCTTCCAGCCGACAGCTACATGCAGATTGGCTGTGATCCACCGACGCACCCGACGAAAGAGTGGATCAAGGGCCACATCGACGAGTACCAGGACTACGATAACTTGGCTGTGGACGTGTCCGGCGGTGCGGCCTGCTCAACCAACGATGACTGCACGGTGCTGCCTGAGGGTGATATCCAGTATGTGAGACTCGTGACCGGCACTTGTGTCAACAAGCGTTGTGTATGCAGCCACGGCAACTCCTGGGGTGGCCCTCGCTGCACGATCGCGCTGGATGAGAGCCAGGCCGTCACAGGGACAACCAGCAAGGTCGATGGCTATGGCCCGCCAGTGGAAGTCGCACTCGGCATGGCTGGTCTGGTGATCGTGCTGACGACCATCTCCGTCTGGTTGTCGATGCGAGCTGCCGAGGCAGACGCGAAGGCCGCTCAACGCCAAGCCTTGATGGCGGAGAAGCCGGCGCCGCGACCGTCAGTGAATGAGGTCATCGAGGGTCCAGCGAAGGTGGACTACAGCCGAAATTTTGTGTAATATGTCAATCAACCAGTGTATTCTTTCCGTCAGCAGCATATCCGGAGCGATCATCTATCGGCACAACACCTTCGTCCATTCTTGGCGGCAGCACTGCTCAGAAATGCCGGTCCTCAGTCTGATCCATTCAGCATTTGCTGGAAAATACGTATCCGGTGGATCATCCAGTGGATGAGTCGCCATTGCGACGCCACGATCATGCCTCAAGAATCGTATCGCATTCGTCGTCAACGCGTTACATTGCGCTGGCTTTCTCCGGTTCATGCCACACTGTGGCCACAGTAGTGGCTACACCACGGCTATACGTCGATTAAAAATCGATGTGCAACCGGAAATCCCAGAGCAGAAACCAGCAAACGTTGAGTGGACCCGTTCCAGTCGCGTATCGCGCATTGAAACACATCGAACTGGCGTGGCTTGAGTATGGGAGACGCTACAACACTTTCCTGTCGGTGCCCCACTCAGCCCCACTCGATAACCTGAGCCGTCGCGGCGGTGTGAGAGTCTCCGAAACCGGTGCAAGGCCTCTGCTATCATGACCAAGGTCTCCGCATGCGCTGCTGCAACTTCTCTCTTCGTGTTACTGGTGTCGACTACGACGAGTGCGATTACGACGGAGAACACAACAGTAACCAAAGAGTATCGAGTCAAGTCTGGCATCAAGGTCTGGGTAGATCCAGATACCCCTGAAGACAAACAGATCTACACCAACTCCCGTGGACGCAAATGGGATCTGGTCATGAGCGACGAGTTCAACGTCCCGGATCGCGATTTCCGTCCTGGCAAGGACCACTTGTGGACGTCACTGGAGAAAGCGGACGGCGTCAATCGAGCCATCGACTTCTACTCGCATAACATGACGTCCACTATGTGTGACGAGAACAACGGCACGTGCTACTTCTACATCAAGATCCAGGACGAACACATTCCACTGCGGACCTACAATATGTACCTGAATCCTCCAGGATACCAGACCGTCGACCTCTACTATCGCTCGGCCATGGTCCAGAGCTGGAATAAATTCTGCTTTCAAGGCGGTATGCTCGAAGTCCGAGCGCAGCTTCCTGGTGCAGTGAGTGCCAAGTCTGGAAACCCCGATGCTGCAAAAGGACCGACTGCCAAAACGGAAAACATCGACTACTACCCGACGTGGCCTGGTATCTGGCTGTTAGGGAATCTCGGTCGTGCCATCTTCAGTGCCTCGACCAACCGCATGTGGCCGTTCTCCTACAATCGGTGCGAGGAGGACATCTTCCCTTCCAAGAATCAGCGGATCAGTGCGTGTGACTCGAACCCAGGCTACGGAATGAACCCAAACCAAGGGCGAGGAGCTCCTGAGATTGATCTGCTCGAAGGAGGCGGTCTGGCGATCTCGTCGTCTTTGCAGATCGCACCTGGCATGCCTGTGGAATATCGTCTCTTCCCAGTGAGCAACAAATATGATGCGGCGAACATGTACTGCTTGTACAACGGAGACTGTAAAACGCCTGGATCGAACCACCCAGGCGTACCAAGCGCACTCTACAACGGAAGAGGACACCAGTCGTGGTACCAAGGTCTCCGATACTCTGCCAATCCGTTCTGTGTTTCAGACGCAACCAAGAAGCAGACTTATGAGACGGTCGCTAGTGCTGTGAAGAAAGGAATCACGGTCAACTCGTGTACAACCGCTACTTGTCCGGCTTCTTTCGACGGATACGCTGACCTCGACTTGATCGACGGCAAGGGAAACCAGCACTGGGGTATCAACTACAACGGCACGTGCTTCCCCCTCATGAACGCGTACACTGGCGCGTATCTCTGTGATCCAGACAACCAAGATCCTCAATGCGAATCGCCACGTCCCGACTCGCAGGCGAAGTCGAACATTATGAAGGAGTTCAACTACCAGATGGACGCCATCTCCTCCAACTGGCCTGTACACGTCGGCGCCTACATCGACTACCTCGTGTACCAGATCGAGTGGGTCACTGGAGAGGACGGGTACGTGCGCTGGATGCTAGATGGTCATCCCATCTTCGAAGTCACCACCGACGCCTTCCAGAACGTACCGCAAGACGCCAAGAAGTCCAACCCGCAGAAGATCATGCTGGAGGAACCAATGTATGTGATCTTCAACGTCGCGCTGTCGTCGTCATGGGGCTCGAAGCCGATCTATACAGACAGAGTATGCCGAGGGGACGGTACGAATCCGAAGGCCGTGAAGATCTGCGACGAATTCCCGATGTACATGAAGATCGACTACATTCGTCTGTACCAGGACAAGGGCGACGACCTTCCAGTCGACAGCTACATGCAGATTGGCTGTGATCCATCGACGCACCCGACGAAAGAGTGGATCAACGGCCACATCGACGAGTACACCGACTACGACAACCTCGCTGTCGACGTATCTGGAGGTGCCTTTTGCAAGACGAATGACGACTGCACCGTGCTTCCAGAGGGCGACATCCAGTATGTGAGACTGATCACAGGCACGTGCGTGAACAACCGCTGCGAGTGTCGAGCTGGAAAGTCGTGGGGAGGTCCTCGCTGCACGATCGCGTTGGATGAGAGCAAGGCCATCACTGGCACAAGCAAGGTCGAAGGTTATGGGCCACCGATCGAAGTCGCACTCAGCATGGCCGTCTTGGTGATTGTGCTGTCGACGCTGTCGGTCTGGATGTCGATGCGAGCTGCCGACGCTGCTGAAAAGGCCGCTAAACGCCAAGCGATGATGATGGAGAAGCCGCCCCCGAGACAGTCGGTGAACGAGTTGGCGGAGTCCTCAAGGTCCGTCTCACTGACCGGACCAGCGAAGGTAGATTACAGTAAGTACTTCGTGTAGACACTGCGAAACATGTTTGTTTGTTCTTGAACATGCGGAAGAGTGGAAGAGGGCGGCACGAATCAATCTTCTCTGCATGCTCTTCTTCAGGGTATCCTCACCGCGCAGCTAAACGCCTCCAGTGAAGCGCAGCTTTCCCTAGGCATCGGTCTCACCAATACAGTAGGCACGTGGCTACGTACAGTATCTTGTAGAGTTGTACGATAACGATTTGGATACTGAAGTTGGCCGCACGGCGTCATCATGCGGATGATGTGGAAGAGGAAGTGGGTGGCTGGATGTATGATGAGAAAGACGTTCCCAGTTGAAGGATACGATGTAATCGGATAAGACAATCCAACGAAGTCAGTCAGTGAGGATTGCGAGCCTTTCTATCCGAGACATTCCCTTCAGTCAATTCAGGTAGTGGAACTCATATATAGACTCTCGACAGGAGGCTCAAAGAGAGAAATACAAAACTACAGAGAAAAAAAATCAAAACTACAGGAGACAATCAAAAGTACAGCGAGGTAGGTCAACCCTCCCTTAGGAGTCTTGGAGCGAGAGCCCATGCGAAGGGGGGGGG